>JAHWFP010099764.1:12525-43069 GCA_023313725.1 Lithobius niger | reverse complement strand
TTGTCGGCATAGCGACGGAAGACAGTGTTGACGAGGTTGTGGGCTTCGCTGCATGAGATGAGGCTTCATGGAGCTTCTGCTTGGCATCCCGGAGAAGAGCCTTAGCATGTCTTACATCTTCTGCCAGGACGGGAGGAGGCGGGATGCGCTGGCCGTCTTGTAGCGGAAAGTCGTCGTCGTCGTAGGCGACATGCACGTCCCGTTCAGCGCCGGGCGCGCAGCGGTCGCCGCGGACGAGTGGTATAGCAGGAGGAGGGACAGCAGCATCCAGGGCAGCATCCATCGTCGAAGATGAACGACAGGAAAATCCAAAATCCAGGCCGAAAGGCGGGAGACGAGGTGATGCGTAGGAACCTCTGGACGAAAATGAATTCCGAGACCAACTACGTTCTCGCTTATATAGAGAGTGCTGCGCATGCGCAGTGGGCCATGCAAGCAGGAGGCTACAAGCAACTTAAAAACCTCCAGGGAGGCATTAATTGAGGATAATGTAATGCTAAATTATCAGGTTAATATGTTTGGCAAAGAAAAACATAACTATAGACTACAATTTAATCTGAAGTCAAATTTTGCCAAACTATTGTCAGCACAGGTAAAATGATCAATTAAATTATAGTTGATTATACCAACCAACCCTGCAACTGATGTTGAAGAACCATAGCTGTGGTTGGTTTCCTCCTTTTCCAAATGATTTCTCATTCGAGCAATTTTGGAATGGTCTATTGGAATGACTTATTAGGTATCTTGACACCCTTCACTGCCCAACAGATCTTTCCATAACAGGCAATATGGTTAGCCACCTGCTTTCAACAAGTTTGAGGAAATTGCGTTGAATGCAGCCCATCTGTAATTTCAGAGACTAATAGTCAAGTCTTGCTGTTAACAAAGCTAACCAATGGCAAATGTCAATCATCAGATTAATATTTTTTGCCCGTACACTGATGCCTTTAGAAGTTGCATGAACCAACATCGACGAGTCCATTATAACATCCTTTGACACATGCGTTATTTGTTTTTGGTATATGCGCATTATTCAAGAAGCAAGTGATGAAACGAACCAATTTTGCAATACGGAATAGTTAATTGTCGAAAATGCATATGACGATTAAGAGAAACGAAAATGTAGAAAAAAATAGGAAGGTCTAAAAATAAATAGGAATCGAAATCTATTTGGATTGATGAAGGAAATTAAACAGGTTTTGGAAGAGCGAAACAAATACGGACTTTTGCTACAATACGTAATCTCTATAGGATAAAAAGTTAAAGGAGGTAGGGAACCAAATGAATAAGATAGTAAATATAATCTTAAAACAAGTGGGGAAAATTGGTAATAAAATGACAGAATGCCTTATCCTGCTGTATTCTTGACTAATACGGGATTGAATTTTGTGGATAGATTCAGAAGGTGGTCTCAAAAGATGACAGGAAACCCGAAATATAGCTGTTTTAGAGAATTTTAGGATTTAGCAAATTCTGTGACAATTGTCATGCAAGCATCACTTGGAAGCTGTGATTTTGTGATAACGGCATGTATGGCAATGTGTTGTAGAGCCCAGTGGTTGTGGCCCATAAGTGTGGGGACACCGTTGGCATCATTACTAAAGCACATGTAACCAATGCTGAACTCAGTATACCATCACATTCTATTTTTTATCCATTCTTATGTGCATATTTAACAAACTTCTCAGGGTTATCAAGTAGTAGTGAGAGAACTCTACAAGACGAAGACCGTACACAATACACATTTTAAGGCCATCTTATGCTTTATAGCCTGGGACCATGACAGCCAAACATTAGTAAACATGGCATTTGGGCACAATCAACAAATGAATTGCAGAGAAGCAAGCAGTGTTATTACGAGCAGCAAGCAGTTTTCTTGGATAAATGGGGTTGCAAAAATAGGAGTGGACAAAGATGCTTTTCTGGCAGGAACAATATTTGATGCCTTTGATAAACAATACAAATTTATTCGAATGAGCCACACAAGGGATAAAATTCAGTGCCAAAAAAAGGCTCACAACCCAACTATTGCACGAACTTACTCCTGCAGATCAACCCAGGGCAGACTGAAGTCACTAATCAATTAGTGACTAACTAAAAAAAAATCTGCTAAATTTACTTATGCAAAAAGTCAAAGTGTTCATAATCTGGGAGTGCACGCCCTATTGACTTCACTGGTTACTAATGAGTCTCTGAATCTGGCATTCAGTGTAAGGAAGAGCTTGGTTGCAAGTGTTGCGGAAACATCAAGTTGATGAAGGCACTAACTAAAGCTGCTTTTAACGGGTCTCAATTATTGCAAAATTCCATCAGACTCACCCCTCAAGCAGTACCACGGCCAAATAAGAGTTTCCACCCAACAATTCCAAGCCAACAAGCTGGAGTTGCAAAAAAGCAGGAATTTTGTTAATCAAGTTCATGTAAACCGTTCTTGGGGTTGACAATTTAAAATTATCTGATGTATTTTAAGCATTCCTTATGTGGTATAATATTTTTTTGTATAATAAACAAAGTTTACAAGCAATCACGCATGTAATTATACAATTTATTCCGTGCAAAATGTCAGAACTGGAGAATGGGTTTTAACACGGTTTCAAATCAAAGCTGTAGGGCAAATTACATGAGTTTTGTTATGCATCAGGTTTTAAGAAGCACACAATACGTTGGCTAAAAAGATTAGATTCCCTATGGCAACGCGATTTGGATCAATATCAATGCTAAACAATACAAATGCACAGTAGTATGTTACAACAATACTTAAGCAGTGCAAAAAAGGGTTCACAACGCAACTATGGTACTTGTGAGCCTCATGATCGCAAACATTATATACTGTAGTAAAAATATAAAGGTTGCAGCAATCAAGTTTACAGGTGGAATATTAAAACAGATGTTAGTTTCAACGCAGGGATGTTAAATATATCTTTTAAAAAATCCCACGTCTCGTTCAGGTTGGGTGCAGAGCGGTTCGAAATGCTGCAGATGCGTTAGGAAAGGGACAGTTCTCAAAACTTCGAGGCATCAAATTTGATGTTTGCCCAACCTAGGCCATGAAACGTAGACACTTGAAGACAATAGCATCTAAAAAGCTTGAACCTAATGTCATTGTTTGGGGAATGTCTTAAAAGCTTAGCATTTTGTTCAAGATGTCGTTAACTGTTAGGTGAGGTGTTCAATAACTAGAAAAAATTTTAGCAAAACATGAAGACTGGAAAAAGAGGATGGAGATCAAATAGCAAGAAAAAAAACTTCCTCACAAGGACTACTGCTACTAAACTTGCAACGCAGTGTTAGGAGCTTCAACACTAAGAAAGCTCTTTGGGACTAAAATCTCACTTTTACCAGTTGCTAAAATATGAACTCAATTGGTCATAACATCCCAGTGTCAGCATGAATCCAATAATCAGGTAACGTTAAGAGTTATTATAGACTGGAATGTCAACGTAATAAATGCCCATCATGTGTTAAACTCTTTGAAATACACTCCAGTCAGAGATCATGATGCCAATACAATGAATTTCTTTGGTAGGATCAGTACAACTAAGTTCACAAATGATAACGTTTTTCTCCACTGCTGCAAGATTCTGGCTGTTGTCAAGTATCACTTTTTCACTTATGTTAAATTTTGAGTTAAATAACGGCTACGTTATTATTTGTAAAAACAGCAACGCGTTAAGACTAACTTTTCAGAACCGAAACTGAGCTGTGTAAATGGGCAGCTGAAACGCTGTTCCACTAAACATTAAAAATGCAGGCTCGTCTAGTTACAACTGGAGTCAGATGGCTGGAATGGAAAGATCCACTATTCATTCTGTTATTTTTTTATTTGCAGTTCTGCAAATTTCTCGAAAATTCATTTACTGTGTATGGCTTGTTAAAAATCAACTCTGCATTTGTAACATGCTAACAGGGTTACGGTAACAAAGAAAGGACCAAATATCACTTTTAAATATTGCGTATTTCCATAGTAGACTGGAAGAAAAAACCCCAAAAATAACTTTCAACGGCAAATGTTGAGACATTTTGGCACCGGGCGGTTTTACCTTTTGGCATGCTGAATCCGAATCTGCCCGGTGCCAAGTGTAATTTCTCCTCCCAAGCCCAGAATTCAAGATGGCGTCCAAAAATGGCGACCAAAAAACATTTTTGTTTCTAGCGCCTAAACCGTTCATCCGATCAAAAATAAACTGGTCACCAATTGTGTTCAGAATAAAATATCCTTAAGGAAAAGTTCTATGCATATTTTTCGTAAAATTACCTCTTCTGGCCGAAATTCGTCAATTAAAGTTCTATTAAGCCATTTATGTATGCTATAGATACAACAGCACACATGTGTATTATAATTCCTAACTTTAAACAGCTCCAATGTTGGTTCTAATTAAGAACCACTAACATAATTGGGCTTAAATGAAAGGTGAAGATGTATATTTTGCAGCAAGGGTAATTTAAACGATTTATTTTAATTGGAATCTAAGCTACGACAGTTTATCTACATTGTAGCGCTTTGATTTTTGGGTCGTTTTACGATAAGTTCAATTTTTAAACTGGTGCAGTAGTCGTTATAAATTAAATAAATGGCTGTAATCAGGCTTAAATGAAAGATAAAGATGTATATTTTCCAAAAAGGGTAATTAAAACGATTTATTTTAATGAGGCGCTAAGCTACGGCAGTTATCTACGATGTAACGCTTTGATTTTTGAATAGTTTAACGATAAGGTCCATCTTTAAACTGGAGTAGTAGTCGTTTTAAATTAGATAAATGGATGTAATTAGGCTTAAGTGAAAGGTGAAGATGTCTATTTTTCAACAAGGGTAATTAAAACGATTTATTTTAATTAGAAGTTACGCTACAGCAGTTTATCTATGATGTAGCGGTTTGATTTTTATATCACTTTACGATAAGTTCCATCTTCAAACTGGTGTAATAGTCGTTCTAAATTAAATAAATAGATTTTATTAGGCTTAAATGAAAGATGAAGATGTTTATTTTCCAACAAGGGCATTTAAAACTATTTATTTTTTATTAGGAGCTAAGGTACGACAATTTTTCCACAGTATAGTGATATGCTGTTTGTGTCGTTTATCAGAAGTTCTATCTTTAAACTGGTACAGCAGCCGTTATAACTAAGATAGAACGTTGTAATTACCCTTGTTGGAAAATACATATCTTCGGCTTTCATTTAAGCCTGATCACATCCATTTATCTGAATTAGAACTGCTACTACGGAAGTTTAAAGATAGTACTTGCCGTAAAATGACGCAAAAATCAAGGTGCTACAACGTAGATAAACTGCCATAGCTCAGCTTCTAGTTAAAATAAATCGTTTTAATTAACCTTGTTGGAAAATATATATCTTCATCTTTCATATAGCGCAATCGCATCAGTTTAAATGAATTATAACAGCTACTGCAACAGTTTAAAGGAGGACCTTGTTGTAAAACAACCCAAAAATCAAAGCACTACAATGTAGATAAACTGTCGTAGCTTCGCTCCTAATTAAAATAAATCGTTTTAATTACCCTTGTTGAAAAATATACATCTCCATCTTTCATTTAAGCCTAATTACATCCATTAATATAATTTAGAACAACTACTGTGGCAGTTTAAAGATGGAACTTATCGTAAAATGACACACAAGTTAAAGGGCTACAATGCAGAAAAACAGGCGTAGCTTGGTTCCTAATTAAAATAAATAATTTCCATTACCCTTGTTGGAAAATACATATCTTCATCGTTCATATAAGCCTAATCACACCCATTTATCTGAATTAGAACCGCTACTGCAGCAGTTTAAAGATAGAATTTACCGTAAAATGATGCACAATTCAAAGCGCTACAACGTAGATAAACTGCCGTAGCTCAGTTTCTAATTAAAATAAATCGTTTTAATTACCATTTTTGGAAAATATACAGCTTCACCTTTTATTTAACCCTAATTATGGTAGTGGATCTTAATTAGAACTAACATTCCAGTTGTTTAAAGTCAGGAATTATAATAAACGGCTTAATAGAACTTAAATGACGAATTTCGGTCAGAAGGGTTAATTTTTACGAAAAATATGAATAAAATCTTTTCGGAATGAAATTATAGTTTAGTTTAGTTCATAATACGGCAAAAGTCCGTGACTTGTAGCCATGCCCCGTGGGGGAGTTAATGCTGCGCCATGTGCCTGTCCAACATTGCCTTGAAGCAGTTAGTTGAGCTGGCCCTACACAGATCATCTGGAAGATTGTTCCACTCATCGATTACGGCAACAGAAAAAAATAATTTCCGTGCATTAAGTCTACAGTGTGGCTTGTGTAGCTTGAGGGAGTTCCCTCTTAAGTTAGTGGTGGTGGCCATCGTAAAGAACTCGTTTGGGTCCAGCTTGTAATGTCTCTTGAGAATTTTGAAGCACTCAATAAGCATGCCTCTCTTTCGTCTCTGTTCCAGAGTTGGCAGGCTGGACAGCCTCAACCGCTCCTCGTAGTCCACCTTGTCCTTCATGAGTACACGCGAAGCAAGTCTCTGCGCGCTCTCCAACAACTGAATGTCTCGCTGTAACCAGGGAACCCATGCTGCGCTGGAAAACTCCACAAGTGGCCGGATGAGAACCTTATGAACTCTAGCAAAGTTTTCAGGAGAAAGCCTGGGTAGATGTCTGGAGAGGAAGCCAGCCATTCGCTTGGCCTTAGCAGCAGCACATTGCTTGCTTACAGACAGATCAGACTCCATAATAACGCCCAGATCCTTGATTTGGTCGGTAGCCTTGAGTCTTGAATGGTCCAGATGATAAGGCTTATTCATGTTTTTATGCCCCATATGCATAACAAAACTCTTTTCAGGGTGGAGCCTCATGCCATTGGCGGTGTACCAGGCTTGAAGAAGATTGATATCGTTTTGAAGCAGGTTGGCATTGCTCTTTTCGTCGATCTTTTTAGAATCTTTGATATCGTCTGCAAACTTGTAGCAGTCGCCCTGGAGCGCTGCATGTGATTCACTCGTGTAAAGGGCAAACAGCTTCGGGCCGAGCACTGAGCCTTGTGGCACACCAGAAGTAACAGGGAACCATTTAGAAGCTTCCCCATTGGCGATAACTCTCTGCTCTCTGTCTTCTATAAAGCTGGAGATCCATCTGACCTTTTCAACACTAACCCCGCGGGAGCACAGGTCGTTGATAAGGATGCCATGTACTGCCGTATCGAAGGCCTTTTCAACATCAGCAAAGAAGATGTCTACCGCCTTGCCCTCATCGACTGCCTTCGTCCATTGGTTTCTGGCAATAAGGTGGTTTGTCATGCACGACTTACCGGGTACAAAGCCATGTTGAGTGTTGTCAGATATGCCAAGTTCATCAAGTTCCTGATTAAGTTCAGCCAAAAAGACCCTTTCACAAATCTTACTTACACAAGGGAGAAGACTCACTGGACGGTAGTTCAGTGCTGAAAGCCTAGTTCCTTTCTTTTTGTAGATGGGCGTGATGTTGGCCCTTTTCCAGTCTTGCGGTACCAGGCCGTGACTGAAGGACTTGGATAGAAGCATGGCCAGTGGCTCTGCCAGCTTCTTAGCACACTCTTTCTAAAATTTGTTGGGGATGTCGTCTGGTCCACTTGCCTTGTTCGGATTGAAGGTTTTTCAGTGCAGCAAGCATCGTTGATTTGGAGATACAGGTCTCACGCAGTGGACCATGTACCAGGACAGGTGCAGCCTTAGCATGAAAGACTGTCTGGAATTTGATGCCGAACTCGTTTGCTACTGCTTTCCCAACTTGAATGGTGTGGCCCTGTGAATTCACCAGACTGATGGTGGTCGATTTCACTTCCTTTTTACTGTTAAGGTAGCCAAAAAATCTCTTAGGGTTGCTTTTGATGTCCTTTATGACATCATGGAGCTGATCCCGCTTGTTTGAGCGCAGCTGTTCCGCGACCCTATTGCTTTGTTCCCTGAATTTGCTGAAGTCCTCTAAACGTTTGGTCTTAGTAAATCTCCGCCAAAGTTTCTGTTTCAGTCTAATAGCATCCAAAATGCTCCTCGGAAGGTTACGAGTACTTCGATGCCTAGGAATGCTTTCAGGGACAAATGAAACAACCAGCAAATGAACAAGTTCCTGGAATTTCCTCCAGTCTTCGGCAATGCCCACGTCTGAGGGAAAGATCAAGGCCCACTTAACATTTGACAGCTCCTTGTTGATAGCCCCGTAGTCAGCCTTGAAAAAGTTTCTTTTCACACCCTGTTTGATTGTCTCCCCTTTGGTGTATGAAAAAGGTTCCTTAATGGTTGAATACTGCACCCTCCAGAGAATACCCTGGTGATCTGCCTTCCCCAGAGAGGGGAGTGAACACTGTCCAGAGCCATAAACATATTCCGAAGTGAATATAATGTCCAACGTAGATGGCTGTTGTCCTTCGACAATTCTCGTGGGAAAGTCAATGAGTTGTCCAAAGTTGTGTGAGAGAGCAAAGTCGAGGAATTCTCGTTCGACCTGGCTAGCTCCACACTCGAGGGCTTCGGTATTCCAGTTGATTTTGGGCAGATTGAAGTCACCAGCGCAAATCCAGTTATGCTCGACCTTTGCGGCGACCCACTCCCTTAAATCAGCATTGCTGTTATCGCCGTTGTAACCGCTGCGGTAGCAACAAACTGTAGTTCTTTCTCCAAAAAGCTTGAAAGTGAGGCTAATGCCCTCGGCCAAGTCGCATCTGAAACAGCCAATGTACTCCACACAGATGTTGCTGTCAACATAAATCGCAGCACCACCATGCTGTCACTCTCTCCTGTCACATATGTACAGTACATAGTTATCTATCTGTAATTCCCCATCAAGAATGCAATCGTCCAACCATGTTTCAGTCAGCAGCACAAAAGTTGGCTTCATAGTAGCCACAATACATTTAAGTTCTTGGTACTTGGATTGTAAACCCTGGCAATTGTACATAAGAAACTGGTGCACTAGTCATTGACTGCTGTGTCCATGTCCACCCAGAATCGAAGAATTGTTGCTGCCTAATTGGTTATTGGGGTGGGTTTTGTTATTAGCCCTTGGTTTTGGAGTAGGCTTGGTGATTAGGTCTTCCCCTAATTTATTGCTGGGGTTAATGTCAGGCTCGGCACCTACTGTATCTGCGTCTTCTGTGTTGAAGGGAGAAGCTTCCACGTTTCTTGTCCCTGCTGCTGGGAGAGATGATATGTCTCCTCCCAACTTGAGAGTCATGGCGGTGGATGGGGTGGGGGGTTTGGGTGGGGCTCTTACCACACCATCAAGCTGTGTGGCGGCCTTAGTAGGAGTTGATGCTCTTGCAGTGTTCACCTCCGTTTCACCAGAAGACGAATGAAACATTGAAACTTTTCCCGCAGCCGAGTTGTTGTCATCCAAAACTGGTGTAGAACTGGATATCACTTCAGTGTCTGAATGGTCAGTTTCATGGTGGGGCTTACACCAGCTTGTGTATAAATGCCGGATCGGTCCTTGCCACTTCCGTACCTCAATACCGCTGTTCCAGAGCTCCGGTTTCATTATGAGGTCAAGATTCTCTTTCGCTGTTCGAAGGCAGAAGGAGGAGTAGATTTTGCTTCTTGTTGGCACTTTCAGGACTTCAACATGCCCAACCCCTTCGCTAGTCAAGTAGCTGAATAGTTCACTCTCTTCGACAGCGGGATGGCACCTGCCAACGAAAATATTTGTTTTACCAGGGGGTCTTGGGACTCCTTTGATCCCAGAATAATCTAAATATAATATAATCTAAATATAATATAATCTAAATATAATTGGTAACCGGTTTATTTTTGATCGGATGAACGGTTTAGGCGCTAAGAAGCAAAAGACTGTTTTTTGGTCGCCACTTTTAGACGCCATCTTGAATTCCGGGCTTAGGAGAAATTCGACTTGGAACCGAGCAGATTCGAATTCAGCATGCTAAAATTAGGTTAAAATCGCCCGGTGCCAAAATGTCTCAACATTTGCCATTGAACTCATTTTAGAGCGTCTTTTCTGGGAAAAGTCGCCCTGTCTATAGACTCCTAAAATGTATTACCGTAAATCGTGCATTAGAAGCCCAGTTGAAGCTTAAAGCCCACCCCTTAAAATGCTGTAAAGTCAAAATCATGAAATATGGAGTTAAAGCCCATCCCTCCAATTGGCAATTTTCTACGAAAAATTTCCTAAAAGTTATACGATGTGAATAAAGATAGTACTGCTTGCTATGTTTACTGGCCCCTTCTCCCTCCCTGTAGTAATAGTGGACTCTTCCCTTAGCTCCTAGCACCTGCACAAGTCATCTCTCACCGAAGCCTCCTCCCTTCTTCACAGCAATTAAAGGATGTAAAAATTGGTCTTTCAGACATCTTTAAATGCTTCGAATTTTCTGTAATAGATGTCCAGAAAGGTTAGAAAATTGATAATGCTTGATTTAAAGCCCACCCCCTATTTTTGCCAAATTAACTGCCTAAGCCATGGGCGTTTAATCCACGATTTACGGTACTGTGATGCTAGGAAATTAAACGTAATGAGCAGTAAGTCTTATTCTCCTTGTAGAAAAATTAAAAAAAAAAAAATGAAACCACAACACATTTTCACCACTATTATGCCAGCAGGGCTGCAGCCAATATTTTTTTCTTTTCGGAGAGGGGGTTTGAGCCAGCTGTCAATTTCTCTCTCTGCCTTTATCGGTGATTTTTTCTCACCATCCAATTTACTGGATGGTATTTTGCCCCTTCGAATTTGCCACACCATTCTTCGTCCTAATTTTCCTAGTGGTTTCACTTCCGTTGAATTTACTGAGCACTCCCGCATCCCATTTACTGAGCATTTTTCGCCTCATCGAATTCACCGAGTAATATTTTGTTCCCGTCGAATTTAGTGAGCAGTTTTCCACTCGTGTCCAATTTAGCAGGTAATTATTCTTTCCATCTAATTTTCCAAATTCTGTTCACCTCTCAGAGTTTGGTATTTGATGGCTCCCAGCAAAGGGAACCACACATTGCAATAGTTCTGACTTGGAGCTTGGGAACACGACCCACAACTTCTGTCTAGCGGGCCTTGGTTATACTACTACAAGGAGCTCGTGTGATCCTGATTTTAGACCTTTAGAAGCCACGCTAACTAAGCTCTGTGAACAAACTAATAAACATAATGGACTCAACATCATGAACAGTTAATTTCGTTCCTTTAATCTCCACGAAGAGCTTAAAAGAATCTTGTCAGGAATGAAATTTCTCAGTTGTTACGTTTTATTGAAGATAAATTTGACAAATTTATTAATGTCAAAAATTCCAGCCCCTAGCCTGATTTCTGAGGGGTTTGCGTAGCTGCGTGCGGTATACTAAATACACAAAATTCTACCACCCGTCGCTTTCCTGTTATCATTCTATAGGTGAATGTTGAATACAACGAGATGGAAAGATAAGACGAAAATAGGACAAATCCGTTGACATGCCCAATCAAGTTTAAACAATAAGTTAATTTTACAAAATTTGCTTGTATTTGCCACATGAATGAGTACAGTACTGTATTACATTACTATATTGCACGACCTTCATTCCTCAAAAGACATCAGTCTTCCATTTTGTATTTTATTTACAACGTTTGACAAATTAATAGTGCCTCATTGTCATTGTCAGGGTTTAAGTCCTGCTCTGGCCCACTTATGATGGAATGACTGAGTAAAAAAACATACTAACACCAAAACATGACCAATCCTACTATAGCTATGAATAGCACTGCAACACTCAGTCTTTATCTATATTTAAGTAAGTGATGCAGGGGGGGGGGGGGAAAGAAACAAGCTTTGCAAATGAGTCATTCAAATGTGGAACAATCGACAAATTCAGGGACAGACAACATAAAATAGTCTTTAAATAAGTATTGGGATCCTAAATTTTAAGCCATCCACATTACCAGGCAGTGAGTTGCAGAAGAGTGAATAAGTTAATCAGGAATGCAGGATAATATAAATGATCAGTTCAAAGAATGCAGTCATGCTTAGCCCTGCTCACCAAACGTACATTTTTCAGTTATTAATACAGCTGTTTTCGTTGTTGTCAGTAATTCCTTTCAGGTATTACGTATGGTGGTGCAGGCGGAAAATATGGCAATGTTTCCGGACCTGGAATGGCTGAATAAGGACTTCCTGAACCCTAAAAGTAACAGCACAGTTAAGAGTTAACCCTACGGAGATCTGAACTACATAGAAAAAAAATGGGAAACAAGAAATGACAAATAATTGAACATACATTGACTCAACAGAAATAGAACTGAAATGCAAGAAATAATAAATTTCCTATAGGTCTACATTCACTGGTGAAGTGTTACGTTACCTACTCCAAGCATTTAATACAGTCTTGCATTAGAACATCCTGATCTGGCATTACGATCAGAACTTGTCAATGTGAACGAAAAATAGCATTCTACATTAGATCGAAGAATTCAGTACCGTACTGTACTTCTCAGTAAAACAAGGACCTAACTACAGAGACAGAACTAACTGAAATCATTCCCGATACTGTTGGTGTACGAAAATATAGCAATACAGAATGAAGACCTCTAGTGGTGCTTAGTCATTTTAATGCCCGCAAACCGGGTACAATGAGCACTAATGATAAGCACACTGGAACACTAACGGCCCAATTAGGTTTGAGTTGTGAACACTCAGGCAAAAGTCAAGATACAAATTAAGTGTTAAAATGACTAAAAAAGATGCTACAGACGATTACACAAAATCCCTCTGTCCTAAGCATAATACACTATAAATTATTTGCAACTATTATTAGACACACTTTTAGGTCTAAAGCATAAATGATCAATTTTAATTTATATGAAAAATTTGCACATTCACATCTTAATTATTTATTGTAAATTAAATCTTCATGCATTGCCAATTATGTTACTGGAGCAACAAAAGCTTTCATGTGCAACAGGACTCTAACCCTCCAAGGTGTATGTAAAAAATAAACCCCGAAAACTGTGAGCATTCCTAAATAGCAAGGCCAAGCAGTGCCCACCGTACTGTTGAGGAATTGCCGAGGTTTTCGGTGTTTTTCAAATTTATCAGAGCCTGTCTCAAAGGATCAGCACGCACACAAGGAACGAATCATACCGACGTACTTTGCTCTAGAACCTGACAACGAAGCTACGCACGCAACAATATTTATGCAAAGGCGGCACTGTTGATTTCGTTGTTATTTTCCTGAAGTGGTATTGTCAAGTGTTCATTGCTTGAACCGTTATGAGTCTCTGCGGAATCAAGCAACAATGCACTGGACATGAAAAATATTTACTGGTTGTCCAAAGAGGACGTTCAAGTTTTTGTTGCTTGAATGGTTACGAAGCACTTTGGAATCAAGATACGACCAGTGAATCGTTGTTAGCTAGTCACGTTATTTATCATTGAACATAGCTCTTTGTGCGGTCATGACACACTTGGTTTGAATGCCGGGAAACTGACCACTCAGCTGCTGCTACTCGCTTAGTTCGGGGTTCGGGGTCCCGGGAAGCTCCTCACAAAGCTTGCGATGCATCTGTGACTTTAAAAGCTGCCTTACTCTTTCTAGGGTTAATCCAGCTTCCCCAGCTCGAAGTATCCTTTTCAAAAATGAGTAGTTGGTTCAAAATCAAACTTCACCTTTATGTTGAGCAGCTATTCATCAGACATAATGGTGGAAAATTCCACAATTAATAAGATTACAGTACGTTGGTACGAAGCATACCATTCTTAGCTAACGTTATTTCATCTCCTGGGCTAAACAGAGAGTAGACCGGAAACCGAACCGCAAACCATTAAAAACCGGAAAAAATAACCGTACCTGAGCCGGAACCTAAAAGTAAACAGACATCATGCGAGAACCAGAACCAAACCGGAAAAAAAAAACGGCGACTAATTTGGTGGTTCAACAAATATTTGATACTAGGTAGTGGTGCTATTCCAAGGCTTCGTACCAATTTTTATATGAAAACGCAACAACGAAAGGCAGTTAATTCTATCCAACCATACTAAACAGGTTAACTCCATGGTCAAAGTTTTTTTTTGATTTGGATAGAACACCAGGTAAGAAGTTACTGACAACAACGCCGAGCTTATATTAGCAATGCAGGTGAGACTGAAAGACTGCCAAGGAGGCATCACTACAGTGAAAACAATGCCTGGTCGCGCAGAAGCAGGTATTGTCGACTGCCTAAAGGTTTCATAATTGTTAACTACGTTGCCCAAACATGAATGAATCTTGTCTTTCAGCTAAGAGCTCACGGTTTGAAACTATACAAGGGTAAGTCCATAATTGTAAGGCTCGAAACTGGCAGCCAGGTAAGACTTATTTATTTCGACGATGTGGACTTCAACACAGTCGAGTTGAATTATTGTTTTCCAAGAATGCTGTATCAATTGCTGCAGCCTGTGCATGACTGTTGTTGCATGCTTCGTACTCAGAAAATCACTACTAGTTCGGTTAATGAACAGTAATAAGACTAAAATTGCAGGGCTCTAACCTGCTTAATTTTAGTTTTTATTGCCTAACCGATAATATACATTACCTGATTTATTAGCAGATACCCCCTTGTGAGCCTATTTTCCCCTAGAGTCTTGAAAGTTGTCTTCCCTGCCGAGATCGTACGGTACTGCGGATGTGCGAGGCTTGCTTATATAAGCTTCCGCGCAGCGGCCATTATTATTTCTCCTCCTTCCATAACCTAGCTGATGGAGGGGAGGCTTGGGCGGGAGTTAAGGTAATGTATATTTTCGGTTAGGCAATAAAAACTAAAATTAAGCAGGTACGGGCTCTGCAATTTTAGTCTGTTTATAGCCGATGAAAACATACATTACCTGATTTATTAGCAGACTTTGACACCCAGCGGAGGGCTAGGTTCGGAGTTCTCCCGCAGTAAGAGTCGGCACCCCCAGGAAAGAATTTTTCCTGATGAAGACCATACTGCTGCCCCAACAACTTTCACTCACTTGAGGTAAACCATAGTATGTCGGGACCCATGCTAAAACAATGGGAAGTTTGGTTAAGAGTGAGATTGGGGAATGTGGTGAGCTCAGTATATAATTTCAATTTGGTTAATATTATTATCAGTTGCATGCAGAGGTCTTTACATACGGGGTACAAGGATAAGAGATCAACTAAATATGTTGAAAGCATCTCACCTTGTGGGAAGGTGGCTTGACACAGAAGAAGTTGAAGATGAGGCCGGAGGGCGAAGACGTGGGGTACCATGTTGTCGAACGGAGGGTAAGTAGGAGGATACCCGGAAGGCCAACGTTGCATCGACCGGTAGAAGGTAAACCTTCGAAAAGTGAGGCATAGCGGAAAGGACGAAGTTGCAAGTCCGTTGGTGATTATTGGAACGGAGGGTGAAATCAAGGGTGTAATGCAGAGCAAATGATAATAGTATGATCATAGCTGCGGCGAGAAGAACGTCCATAATGTCCAATCAGGTAGAACTAGTATAATCGGACGCCTACCTCTAGTGTTTTTTTTTTTTTTTTTTTTTTTTTGCGGAGATCTTCTTACGGAAGCGGAGGAAAAAGTGAATGGAAAAGACGGGAAGGTCCTGGTGTAGTAGGTAGGTTACAGCCGCAGTACTGTCTCCATCCACGGCGGAAGAGGAGGTAGAACATCTTAGATCCTCCTAAGGAGGTGAGGTGTCTTGTCAAACTGAAAGGTGAGAGTGCTTACAGAATCTTCCGAAATCCTAGGGCTATGCCTGTAGTCGCAGTGTGGCATGAGGAGCACGGTAAGAAACGGAGGCGGAGGGATCACCACTGGTGGAGGAGCATCCGCATAAGGAGGCGGAGGACGCAATCGGATGGTCACATGTTGGAGAGGAGGTACGGCCGGAGGGCCGTGCAATAGGATGCGCAGATGGAGGTGGCGCGGAGGGATAGCATACCTTCCCCAACGAAACAACGCATTCAATGCTGGAGGGAGGAAAGGTGAAAGCCGACAGGAGGCAGTGAAACGATTCACCGTAAGTAGACTGTGCGGAGGCAGCGTGCAACGGGGAAGGAGACCGAGGACGATGAACGTTGCCAATCCGAATCAATCCGCCTTCCGCCCAAATGCAACGTAGGTATCGCAAAATTTTGTGGTTCAGTCGTCTTGAAAGTGTCAATCCTTCCATCTCCATGGTCGTTGGCGGAGGAGCGAAGGTTGGATGACGAGCGGAGGCAAAGAATCCATTGGCGATGTATTGTGTGGGAATGGTAAGGCGAGTCATGTAGATTCGTGGCTGTGTCCTAGAGCCACTCTTCAGAGCAAGAGTGTGGAGTCGAAGAAGGTCCTCGTAAACCAATCCATGGCGTGGTAAGCAGTGAAGCAGCTTCTCCGGAACACCTGGTTGATGAGGAAAGCTAGCTGGCGAGTGTCATTCGGAGGAGGGTCGGTTTATAACCTTTCACATAGTGTATTGGCGTAGCATCAAGGACGTCCGCTTAGGATGCAGCTCGGAGGCTTAGTCGGAGGACACGGTCATTGTCGCGGATGACAAAACCAGGAACCATTGCTCGAGGGAGGTAGAGAGCGGAACTGAGGTGTTAAATTGTGTGGGTTGGCTGTACCATTGCCTATATGGTGGAAGAAGCAATTCCCACGGCTTGGGCAAAGCGGAGGACGACCTTTATCTTACTCAAGATGCGAACCATTTCTGAGGAGGACGCCTCCATCACGGAGGAGAGTTGCTGCAAATGTCGGGGTGTTGTTGACTGTCCCAATAGCGGAGGCTGGAGAGAGTAGTCAGTCACGGAGGCCAAAATTAAAACCTGTAGCGAGGACTCCGATTTGGATACTGAGTGGTTGGTGGAGGGATCATCTGTGGATGAGGAGGCTAGCATGACTGAGGAGGCTAGCATGGCTGAGGAAGCTGAGTCGGAGGCCGGAATGATCAACCGCGAAGTGGGAACACAGGAGCCGGGATGGGACGTATCGCGTCGCGTCGGTGAGTCCCGAAGAAAAAATGAGAGATGAGGGACATTCTGGAGTAATGGAGGAAGGGGTCAGTGGATTCACCGAGGGTGGAGAAGAACCATCCCCCACGGTAGAAACGGATGGAGGTCTCAGTAGTCTAGAAGCGGCGGAGGGCTGGAATGACCATCAAAGATGGAGCGGAGGGAGTCCTTTGCGGAAGGGTGGTGTATGGAAAAGGAATAGCATGACATAAGTCGAGGCACGAGGTTGAGCCCGTTGGGGGGCAGCGCGCAGTGTAGCTGCACTGGTTGAAGGTAGAAAAAGGACCAGCGGGCTGCATAGCCGAAGGTTGTAAAAAAGAAAGGAGGGCTGCGCAGTAGGACACGCAGGTGGAGGCGGTGCGGAGGGATTGCCAGTGGACCATTGGTTCGTCGGGTAGCAGAACGTTCGGCTACAAAATGTAGAGAGAATAGGCCGAGTGGAGGTAATCGAGGATTGTCGGAGAAGGCCAACCTAGCTGCTACTGTTCGGGCCTTGAGGTGAAGTTGGAGACAGGCATTCCTCAGTGCGAAAGAATGTGTTGGGAAGGGGGACGTAGGTCCCGTGTCGGAGGTGGTTAATCGCAAGGGATGGGAGACGTGTCCGTGGTACTACAAAGCATGGAGAGTCCCGGGAGGCGTCAATACGCGGCGCTCCTGTAGCAAGAGGTATAGGAACGCGGAGGCGGAAGGCAGAAATGCGGAAGGCGGAGGCCTGCGAAGAGGAGTGAACGGCGTGGTGGCTAGAGAAGAAAGAATCTTTGTAAAGGGAAGTAGCAAGAGAGGAGGATGTTGAATGCTGCAGGCAAAGTGCAAACTGCAACGATGCAGGATGTTGTGAGGCGTGACGGTCGAGGTGCCATACATGAAGGAGGATGCGCAGTGGGTATAGTGTAAGTGAAGGTTGTGACAGGTGGTAAGAGCCCCACCACCGTGTTAGAGACCATGGTCTAGCGGGAAAAACACTGGCTGACGTGATGCTTACGTTCTTACTTGGAATGCAACCTCCTCCCCCCCCTCCGTCCTGTCCTGGTACGGACGGAGGCCGAGCAGGGGAAGCGAGAGGGGTAACAATATTCCATGATGACACAAGTCGTCCCGGGCTAGGGACCAAGAGGAACGGAGGTGCGGAGGGACGGCGGAAGTTCGGAAGAAGGGTAAGAAAGAGCGTCCGCCTGTCACGTGGCGTGATGTTTGATGAAAACTCGGAACACCTCCGTAGGAGGAAGCCAAATTGGGAGGCGGGACACTTGTCCGAGGAACGGAGGTGCTGGAAGCAAAAACGGGACGTAGTGTCGTGTTGAAGTGGTTTCAGAAGGAACGGTAGACGAGAAAACATTCCGGAGGAATGATGGAAGGACATGGAAAGCCCAGTGAGGGTGGAGTAGAGTCATCTTTAATCAAAGGAATGAACGAAGCATCCATAAAACCATTGCAAAGCAACGGAAGGCAGGATAATCTTGTAAGGAAGAGCGGAGGGAGGCGTCTTCGGCGAGCGGAAGGAAGCGCCCTTCACGGGCGGAAGCAGAGGGCAGAAGGACTGCATGTGGCAAAGGAATACATTGATGAGAAGGGAGTCCTTGTGGGGAGGATCGGCCCATGAACGAAAAGGCCGGCGCAACATCTACTGGTCCGGATGGAAGCAGTGGGAGGCGGAACGACCGTCCCCGGCGTAGGAGCGCAGGAACTTACCTTCCGTATGACGACGGAAGGTGGAGGCGGAGTACCCATAAACCGCTGCAAAGCAACGGAATGTAGGATAATCCTGAAAGAAAGAGTGGAGGGAGGCGCCGTCCGTAGAGTGGAGGGAGGCGTCCGCCGAAGGTAGCGGGTATTTCTGGTATTTCTGTTAAGGTAGCGGGCCATACACCGGGACCGAAGGAAAGGATGGTGGTAAATAACGTGAAGACCGGAGGTCTTTGGATGGGAGAGTACCATGGGACCGCGGAGGGCCATCTTGTGGTTGATGCGGAGGCGCGCACCCTAGTGGGTCCCGGTCAAGAGCGGCCTCGAGAACTTCCATGTCCGAGGCGGAAGGAAAGGTCAGCCACAACAGAAGGTATGCGGAGGGGAATGTCAGCCGGTGACCTTTGCTGAATCAGCCGGTAAGCGGAGGGTGAAAGGTGGAGGTAAAAGCCTACCGCGGAGGGCGGGGGTATGCGGTGGCGATGATCTTCGGGATAGCTCAAGAGCGAACGCACGCGGCGAACGCCCTAGGAGAAATGATGGCAATGGCCGCTGCGCGGAAGCTTATATAATCAAGCCTCGCACATGCGCAGTACCGTACGAGCTCGGCAGAGAAGATAACTTTCAAGACTCTAGGGGAAAATAAGCTCACAAGGGGGAATCTGCTAATAAATCAGGTAATGTCTATTTTGTCGGCTATAAAAACAATTTTAACCACTCCACATTGTTTATCATACCAAATCATTAGTAAAGACGGTAGCCTTTACTGTAAGGTTTGACCTCAGTCTCCCATGTTAAAGCTGAAATTCCGATGCTTAATTTCTCTGCTGTCTTTCAACATTTCCCACTGAAATTTGGTATGTGGGGGGGTTATGGGACTTGGCAAACAGGTGTACCAACTTTTATTAATTTCCGCCTTATCACACTGGACATCTGGATTTAAGCTGGAATTGTGAGTTTCATTTTTGTCTTATACGGCGGTGGTTGTTAGAATGGACTTCTTTGGACACATTTATACAATGGTCTCTACAGACTAAACCATTTGTCGTAGAAAGATGGTTCTTAGCTCAATTGAAAGATCTACTTCCGGAGATGTGCCCTTTAGAGAAATAGAAATTTCAAATGGTCGTCCCGTTCCGGAGTTATGGGGCCCTGAACCATCAGTTTCGTTTTACATTGTTTTAATTATTGTTTTTATGCAACAATGACAATCAGCAAACGCCAGTTTTATTCATTGTTTTTATGCAACAATGACAATCAGCAAACGGGGCGAATGCGGTCATCAGTAACAATTCACCCGCACGTGACAGGAAGCATTATCCTTATTACTTATTGATTTATATAAGAATTGAAGCTAAAATGTCCGTTTCGCTTGCCGTCCTGTATTACAAATAACTGACAAAGCCGCTGATACAGAGCGGCGGACAAACCAACTTCCAAAAGAAAGACTTGCACTGAATGAGCGAGTGAAATTCACTGCATTTGCAACGAGTACAGAAAACCAACTTGGTATGTTAAAAGTATCACGAATTAGAAAACAAAAAAGGGCTCGTTTGATTTTAAAGTATGGTTTAACTGACCCGAAGTCAAAACAGCAAAGTAACACAAATAAACGTCCCTGTGCTGTTAAGTCCACGTGAAACCTTATTGCTGTATTCAACCATTAGACACGTACATAAAATTAAAACCATATCCCAACTTTCAAAATTATGTAGGAATAATATAGTGTATAATATAGGCTATGCACTCGCCTACTTTCAGGGCTAAATTTTTCAGCATTATTCTAGCCAAGTCTTCTTTCCATTCATCCTATTGATTGATACATACACCACTTTTCAAGATTTCATATTCAAGACTGGTATTTCATTTTTATTTTCAATGACATTTCCAGGTTTTCAAGAAATCGCAAGAACCCTGAATACTTAATCTGTAGGTCTATACTAAGCTCACTGTGTATGTTTTTACAATTTCTAATGCCAATGTCGTTTTCAAGTAGAATGAACCAATCGGACCGATCATGTTTTAAAGTAAAAACATGTGAATACAGCAGTAAGGTTTCACGTGGGCTAAACAGTACAGAAACACGGCGGTATGTGAAACCTTACAGGAAAGGTTATTTGTGTTACTTTGCTGTTTTAACTTCGTGTCAGTTAAACTTTACCTTAAACATCAAACGAGCTCGTTTTTTGTTTTCTAATTCTTACACATTTCACTAGCAGCTGCTTTATGAAGATTAGTTGGTTAACTGATAAATTATTTAAAAAAACTTACTTAAAAGATCTGACGGCTTTGTTAAAAATGATTACTTCCATTACAGTTAACATTAGTTTTTTAACACAGGTAAATGTTGCAAATGCCACAGAATACCACAATCCACAAATACCACTGTTACTTATTAAGAATGCATCAGTGGTCAAACTGTCCTATGTTTTTCCATCAATTTCCAATCCCCCCCCCCCCCCCGAATCACAGGCGTTCGTGGGGGGGCTGTCCGCGGACCTGTTATCTGCACTACAAGTGGATGACTGATATTTCATGCCGAGTGCCTTGCAAACTATTATTAACCGTGTAAATAACCGAGATTAACCTTAATACATTTTATCCAATCCATGATGTGTTTATTGTTGTACTTCAGAGCAAATAATTTGTTAGTAAACTGAAAAAATTGAAAAACACTTTATTGGTTCGAGCTCTAGGCGTGCGCAAAATTATCCCAACAAGAATATTGTAGTCACATTAAAATAGCGTTCGAAAGGACGTAGTCTTTGTTAATACCAGGATTTTATGCTACAAAATTTAAAAATCGGTTCATTGGTTTGATCTCTAGGTGACAGCAATAAGAGCCCTTTTAATACCTACGTTTTAAGCTATAAAAATTGAAAATCAGTTCATCGATCTCTAGGTGAAAACGAAATTTCCCAACAAGAATATTGTAGTCACATTAAAATAGCATTCACTAGGCCTAGGTCCTTGTTAATACCTGCATTTTAAGCTATACAAATTGATAACTGGCTCATTGATTAGGTCTCTAGGGTAGAGAAAAATTGGCACAATAAGAATAATAACACCATAAAATATTGCAATCACCTTAAAATAACATTAAGAATCTGGGCCTTGTTTATACCTACGTTGAAGCTATAAAAATTGAAAATTGATTTATTGATTCGATCACTAGGTAGGGGCAAAGGGTCCCAACAACAACAACAACTTAGTCCAGTCAAATTAGAAATGGTGAATAAGAGTGTCGAGCTAATACCGCCATCTTGGAAACAAGACGCCCGGAATTGGTTTATTTTTTCATTATATCACAGAAACTGTTGCTTAGGCGCGAACACACAGAAATACCAGGGTACGCCGGCCTGGTTGATTTCGGTTTTTGTTGCCTAAACGAAAACATACATTACCTGATTTTTCCTTATATAGCAGTTCCTTCCTTTTGAAGGCTCAATCCCTAGCGATGAAAAGTTGGCTTCCCTGTTCATGCGCGCAGGTCTCTATATAACGCTGGCTTCACCTTTCGTCCTAGGGCACCACCGCGTGTGGTTGTCCTCTACAAGCTCTCCCATGAAGAAACATCTCTACAATTGGACAGACCGTTTAGGCGACAGCCAGTCGGTCCCCGAAGAGGACCTTCGCTTGAGCTCTTGGCCCGGTCCTCCTGGACCCGAATTTTTCGGTTCTGGTGCATCCCTACGAGTCAGGCTGGCTTCATCCTTCTTCCACTCACGGTCTACCTTGGCAATCAAGAGGGGAGACCGGGCGACTAAGGCAATGTATGTTTTCGGTTAGGCAACAAAAACAGAAATCAACCAGGCCGTACCCTGGTATTTCTAATGTTTTTATTGCCGTTGAAACTATCCATTACCTGATTTTTCCTTATATAGCAGACTACGTCACATGTTGCTGGGCGCTAAGGATGATGGTTACCCGTGCTACAAGCGTTTTATTACTTTATATGAGCTATGGAAGGTACTTGATCCAAATATCATGGGCCTGATGATCGAAGGAGCCCGTCTTTAGTGTGAGAAGATAGAATGGCCGAGGAGCAAGTGGTCGCCTTAGACAGCTGTGGAACTTCTTCGGGGAAGACAAGGGAGCAGCAGTATTCGGCCATTGAAACGTTCGCAAAAGACTGAAAAGGTCGCCTTTGGCGGCCGTTGGGTTTCCTGTGAAAGGTTGCAACGCTTGAATTTGAAGTAGTAAGTTGGAATTAATGTTGCAAATTAGTTTGTTTAGCATCTCTTCTCTTCTTACTTGTTGGTATATGAATTTTGAGCGTAATGTGAAGGATGAAGGGATGGATTAGCCCGCATGTAAGAAGGGGAGGGCCAAGGAACCACGGAACCAAGGAAGCAGTGGGAGGACAGAGTAACTGTAAGGTTGTAGAGGTGAACGACGGCCTGGAAGATCTTCGGAGTCGGAGAGATAGAAGGTGAACCAAAGTTATGGTAAGGTTTATAGCGGCCGCAAAGAAAGAATGCGGGGAGGTCGTTAACAGCGAAACAAGGATGAAACGGTGAGTGATCGGTTCCTCAGCAAAATAGTTCAAAAGGAGAAAACGCTCGTGGGCAAACCTATGGCAGTGATCGGAACCCGAGTGCCATGCCCTTTGCACATTGCAAGTTCTCGAGAAGAAACCGCGGAGCACTGGACTAACCCGTTGAAGACCGGGACAAAAGTGGTCGCATCGTCAAACTACCATACATTATAGGATGACAGTTTACGGAGGTCAGAAAGGAGGCGGCTGAGGACCAAGAGGCAACCGCTAGAGCCACAGCTTCAGACATGTGTACTACAGATGACGAATCCGTGGCGGGGAAAGGGACCATCGCAGAGGAGGCACAGAGACCGTAGTTGGGTCTACCAACGGGGTTGGAACAGGGGATTCTGCTGGCTGTGTGCTCTGTGATACGTCCTGGAGAGAAAGGGCAACGGGAGAGTTTGCATCTGCTTCATGGCTGGGACCTGGCTTAAGACAGTATCGCAGGGGTTCCTTTTCTAGTCTTAAGAGGAGGGCGACCGTGGGGAGCCCGGCGAGTCTTTGATTTTGAACAGTGCTGTTCTCTTTAACCTGGCGTTGGAGGTAATGGCGAGAATTTCTCCTTCATGAGGATATACGAAGCACGGAGTGACGTGACTTCAAGCTAAAGAAGACTGATTTCATCAGCTAATGTGGATCTAGAGTACCGGAGAAAATTCTCGGTCGCAACGTGGGTGTTGATCGGCTCTTAAAAGTGGGGACCATAGCTGTGATGGAACGGAGAGAATCCATCTCGAGAGCAGATTCCCGCAAGGTGTCAAGTTCTAGTGCGAATGAAGGTGTCAAGTTCTAGTGCGAATGAAAGTGCTACAGATATAAGGGATTCACAATTAACATTGAAATGGGGTAAGTCATCTGGCAACACCTGAAGCCCTCGTAGTAACGCAGAACAGATGGCATCTGCAGTGGAAAAGACAGGCCTGTTTTCGAGAGCGACTGAAGGTGCCACCGCAGAAGAATGTGTCATGTCTGATAGAGGAGGAGCAGGAAAAGAAGCCGTTGAACGAGATGCATGAACTATGCTTGAAGATGAGGAAGACTTGTTCTTTGTCCGCATACCGAGGGTAGACTTGAAATTGTGGTGTAACGTGGACGGAGAGATCGTTGAGGAGTGTTGTTTGACACCGGAGGTGGGGTGACCGGAGGAGCCGAAACGGGTGTAGAGTTCGAGGAAGACACTTTGACTCGGCGAGGTTTCTTATATTTGGTACAACGTAACTCGGCTCTGGGCAAAAATATAACCGAAAATGTTTAGGTTTAAACCTAACGTGTATTGCACCCAATGCAGCTTGGGGCCTAAAACTCATTAGCTGAAAGAGCTCGTCGGTTTGCTTTTTGAATAGTACGTTTACGTGACGTCTTGTGGCGGCGAAGAATGTCCCTCCATTCATTCTCAGAAAGGTGCGCACACGCACTGCATTTTCTGTTGAACCAGTCACACGTGCGGTGAAACTGGCAACAGGGATGAGGATCTAAATGGCTCTTGGTGCCAGTACACTGGAGGCAAGAACATTTGACAAGGTTCAGAAAAGGGCCAGTGTGGCCGACAACGGGAGCCGAAGTGGCTGTTGGAGGAGTGGTCGAGATTAGATCAGAAGTCCGCATCGGTTGGAGTCAAAGTATCCATTATTGATATATAACGCTGAGGCTTGGCTGAGAGAACACAATGACGGGACACTAGTTGGACACACGAACCGGAGAGGAAGGCAAAACAAAGAACAACCTGCACCGTCAGGTGGCATTGAGGAGACATACAAGGGAGTGTCCCTAGAGATCGTTGGTCAAGATGGAGACCGTAATGTGAGTTTTGAAGACGGGGACCAGGGGGACGACTGAGTCGTCATAGGACAGAGAAGGCGACTGAAAGGATGGTCGGCTCGGTCAATGGTGTAGTAATTGTAGAGTTTGTCGGGTAACCGTCGGTATGAGATATGGTATAACGTCTTGATTGGTGCCTAGCTTGGGTAGGCTTCTCTCTTGTCTGTACCCCCCCCCCCCTTTTGTTTTTAGTCATTCTTCTGTCAAGTGGACAACAGCAGAATTGTGTGCCATGGTGGCGCAGCCAATCTAGACCCTTGTACGAAGCAACGGGACGGGTGACCGCGAAATCGCTGTCCAATTGATGAAGCATTTGTTGAGACAATCCAACAGGGAGGTCCGAACGGAGAAGAATGAGGCAATCGAAGGTATCAAATAGTGAAGATGCACCAAGGAGAGAAAACTAAAGTTGTCGAAGCTGTAGTGACACTGTTTTCGTACGGTACGACAATGAGGAGAGAGATCCGATCGATCCTGGTTGGGAAGGACTACGGTCCTTGTAGCGTTTCTATGACGCTGTCATTATTATGTTTTCTTTTTATTTTTTTTTATATCGCATAGTACAATAAGGAAACTTTATTAACAAAATAAGAAGGGGCGACCGCTACTCGAGGTCTGCCACGGTCGGTGGTAGTTACACTGTTCGTGTTGGATGGAACAGCCACTTGCTGCGGATTTTAGGTAGTCGAGAAGATGGAAGGTTGGGCGACCGGAGAAGCGGTTGTGACAACTAAAGAGAGGAATGGTTAAGCTTTGCCGGGCGACAAGGAGTGCGGAGATCGTTCATCTGCGGTTGGTGTTGCCGATGGTGGAGTCAAACAGTCCGTACAAGAAGGAACAGCTGCTTGCTAGGTTTCCTGGTCAGCAAGAGCCATGATAGACTGGGCTAGCGGAGGAACGGCAGGGAGATCCGGCCTGGAGATTCCGGCGATGGAGATCTTGATTCGCCAGACTTTGTCGCTCAATCCATCATCGCCAGCAACGGTCTCCCAAGATTGCTGGCGATGATGGATTGAGCAACAAAGTCTGGCGAATGCATGCGAGGGACCGCAGCGTATGGTTCGGGGCTAGGAGAGGAAGCCGCTGGACATGACGAGGTGAGGACGAGTTCTGCACAGGGGAAACACGATGAGGCGGGGGCCAGCAAGTCAGATGCCAACGGTGCGGACGTAGACGGAGGAGGGCCTGGTGGTGGTCCCAAAAAAACAAGTCAGTCAGTCGGAGGGACCGATGGGTCACATGTCGACATCGGGGCAGTCGTGTCTGAAGAAGGGAACCGGGGAAAGGGGGTCGGTAACCTGGTGACGACCTGTCTTGGATTGGAGCTTGAAGTGACCGTTACTTACATGGCAGGTGGTCGAGGAGGCGACCGATGTAGGGTTGGGTCCGCCCGTTGGCGACCGAAGTAAAGGGCCAGTAAGCGCCTTACAGAGCTTGGCAGAGATGAGTCGAGAACATGTCTTCTGTTCTAGAAGATCTGAGATGGTTTGGTGGGAGGGAGGTGGCCAGAACGACGAGGAGGGGCCGCTGGCGATACCGCGGAGTTCTTGTCTAAGCCGTCTTTGTAGGTGAAGGCAGTCCCCTAATGGGACCGGAGGAAGAATCTGGTTGGGCAACAGGAGAAAAGTAGGTGTGGCGACCGTCCGGAATCGGGAGCGGAAAGGAGAAGAAGAATCCAGAAAACCTAAGACGACCGGAGAATCCATTCGTCGCACTTGGGCTGCAGATGACAACGCAAGCAGGCGACCGGGTAACCAGAGACGGAACTGCAGCCTGTATAAAGAAGTCGGGAGAGCCGAAGAGAAGACCCACTCGTGGTGGTGCTTGGTGGTGCTCTATTTAGAAAGATGAAGCCAGCTCGACTCGGGCACTTTTAGAGTCCTGTGTGCATGCGCAGAAGGGAGCTACGTGCGCGAGCAGGGAAGCCAACTTTTCATTGCTAGGGATTGAGTCTTCAAAAGGAAGGAACTGCTATACAGGGTGGTCCATAAAAAAACTGACGACCCACATTTTTCTAAGTCCAACATTTCTAGGTAGCTCCCCTCAGAGCCAGAAGAGGAGAGAAATCAAATCTAATGCAATGGGAGATTTCTGTCGTCTCCTGGTTATGAGGGGTGCTAACTAGAAAGGTTGGACTTGGAAAATGTTAGGTCGTCAGTTTTTTGTGGACCATCCTGTATAAAAAAAAATCAGGTAATCGATGTTTTCGACGGCAATAAAAATAGGTTTAATCTGAAATTGCAGAGCATGGAAATGTCTATAAAATAGATTCTATAAGAGTAGACATTTTACTAAATTGAGTTATGATTCAGCGAATATGCGATGTCAAAGAGCCAAACACGTGTACTGAACCCAATGCGGCTTGGGGCCTAAAATGATGGAATTGTTCACTTTCAGCAAAAAGCATGAAATTTGATATTGGATGCACATGGAGAGTAACTGAGAAAAGTAACTATGATAGCATGTTCTAAACACTCCCTGAGGGGGAGGGAGGGGGTGATCACACCCCCCCCCCCAAACTGTTTTTGGCTGTCTCTTTAGCCGTCAACAAATCAAAAGCACAATGTGAAGCCACAACGTTCAGCACACAATTCTGGATAGGAAAGGAGCTACACACCTTTTACATATAAGCATCCCTTGAACCCAAAAATCTATTTAAAGTATATCACCCTTAATTTGTACGAACGTTTTTGTCAATTGGTTGTTAGTGATTTTCGTGTTAAAAGTGTTCTTGCGAGCCCTCTAATAACTCGAAATAGACATGCTTAGGATTTTCTGAAAGGTGGGGATCTATTTTTTTCCATCAATCCGAACTTAACTCAGATAGGGACCGCCCTATGCCCATTTAAAAGTGAAGATGTAATGGCGTAGCGGCAAAAGCGTATGGTGATTTTCGAATTCGAAGTGCTCTTGCGAGCCTTCTAATAGCCAGAAATGGGCATGCTTAGCATTTTCTGAAAGGTGGCAGTGCCGTAACTAAGTGGCAATTACAGGGGACGCAACCTGTTCTGATGTTGCCCCCCCCCCCCCTTTTCCACCGCATACACAAACCGCTGCAATTGCGGAAGGTGGGGACTTTGAAAGGGACCCAAGAAATCCAGCTAGGGGGTCTGTGAGAGTGCTGAAGCATTTTACACTGTTTAGAGGCTGTTTCTGGCTTCCCGAGAGCATGTTTGCAACGTATTGTCAAGCAAATTTGTGCAGTTTTCTTAGTCATTCTTCAGCATGACAGGTTTTGTAAAAACCCAATTCAACTGCAGTTGAAAAGTTAATTTTTTTTAACCATTAATATATTTTAAATGTTAATAAGTACTTCAAATTTTGTAAACTAATATGTAGCCAAAAGCATTGAATGTCTGCTAATACTTGTGTGTACAGTATTAGAAATAGTATTACAAACAAGTTTATAGTTCAGATAATTCAATTTTAAAAAATGGGGGATTTTTTTTTTACATTTATGGAAAATGTTCCACGATGTCCCAGTAACCAAAAGCAGTAGCGTTGCGGAGGGGGAAGGGGTTGGTAACTCCCGTACCTCACCACTTAACCACCCCCCCCCCCCACCTAACTACTTCCTTCCCGGAGGTCAGTGGCGAAAGCTGCCCTTTCGTTGTTGGTTAATGATTATTTTCAAAGTTACGAAACCTATGTTGGTTTGTTTATGTTACGAGCCTACTAATAGCCAGAAATGGGCATGTTTAGGATTTTCTGAAAGGGAAGGTGGTTGAATTTCAAAATAGCCGCAACACCATGACAGCTACACTTTTAAATGCGTGTAGAATGGTCCCGAAAAGTTAAACAATTTCGGTTAGGATTGATGGAAAGAATAGATCCCCCACATTTCAGAAAATCCTAAGCATGTCCATTTCAGGCTATTAGAGGGCTTGCAAGAGCACTTGAAATCGAAAACCACCATTCAATTTCGCCGCTACAGCATTACCTCTTCACCTTTACATGGGTGGGTGTAGAGTTAGGATTGATGGAAAAAATAGATCTCCACCTTTCAGAAAATCCTAAGCCTGTCCATTTCAGGCTATTAGAGAGCCCGCAAGAACACTTTGAACACGAAAATCACTAACAACCAATTGGGAAAAAAAAAGCTTTCATGCAAATTAAGGGCGATATAGTTTAAGATTTTGGGGTTCAAGGGTTGCTTATACTTAAAAAGACGTATATCACCTATCCTGTTCAGAATTGTGTGCTGAACGTTTTTACTTCACATTGTGCAATTGATTTGTTGACGGTCAAGCAGTTACAGCCAAAAACCTTTCCCTTTTTTTATTTATTTATTTTTTTTTGGTGGGGGGGGGGGGGTTTATATCCCCCGCTCCTTGAGCGGGGGTTTTGAAGTTGCTACCATTGCTATTTTTTTCCAGTTGTTACACTCCATGCACATCCACACCAACGAGTAGAACCTTTTTGTAAAAAATTCCATGCTCTACAATTTTGGAGCAGCCATTTCCGCGATATATTGAAAAAACCGATTTACGGTGCCATGTTTCCAAGATGGCGACAATAGCTCACACTTTTCTACACCGTTTATAGGCTGAATCATTGAATCTCTGAAAAAAATGAATAGAACTTTTTTTTTTTTTTTTTTTTTTTTTAGAAAATTTCATGCTGAATACTATTGGACAACATATTTGCACGCCTGAGCAACCGTTACCGAGATATGTTGAAAAAAAACGATATGCTTCCCCAGTGTTCCGTAAATCCGAAAATGGTCTCCCCATAATAGGTTTCCAAGATGGCGGCAGTAGTGGCGCCAGCCAATTCCAGATAGGGGGACAATGATTCCCCGACAGGGGGGCAAAGAAAACGAACATTTTTTTTTAATATTTGTACTACTTTAGCATGGGCAAAGCCCCGGAAGCTGAAGCATTTTATGCTATTTGAGGACCTATTTTGGGCTTTCCGAGACACGTTTGCAACACATTGTTAAGCAAATGTCGGACGTTTTTCGTAAACATTCTTTAGCATGAGAGGTCGTAAAAACCTAATTGTGACCAAAATTCTGTTTTTTTACACATTTTATTTACAAATTAAATTAACTGATGAATTAATTTTTTTTTTAATATTATTAAATTAACGTTTACTAACACTGAATAATTTAGGTTTGAAAAATATTTAATCATAGCAAGAACACACAGTTGGCCGTCATTCGTGTTGTGCGTTGGGCTTTTAATATCGGGCCTTCTCCTTTTAGAAATAACTGGTAAGACATTGGCATCCCAAACGTGTCCCATAACTAAGATGCCTGTCAAATCATGGAGTTAACGGTCTAACGCAGCAAATCAATTTTCAGTTTAGCCACTTACTGTACACGATTTTCGCTCAGTTCATTGGTATCACGAATTCAAATGACGAAAACTTAATTAGAATCCTTAACAACTTTTGTTTTGTACATATTTAGTTAACGTTTCTGCATTAACTACGGCTGCCCTTAAATATGGAGGTGATGAGGACTACTAAAGCAAAACATAAAACACTATTTTGAGCTTTTCCTCCCCAAATTTTTAAGAATTTTATGTCGTCGTGTGGACTCAGTCTTCCGGCTGTTCCCCGACGACAATCTCGGTTACTCCCCGAC
>JAHWFP010099764.1:0-12425 GCA_023313725.1 Lithobius niger | reverse complement strand
CGTGGCGCCACCACTGGATGGCGGCACTAGCTCATCACGGACAGCTGAAGACTTTTATATGTTGAACCTTAGACCATTTAACGAACATCTGTATCAAAAATCAGTTTATTATACATTACTCTACGATTCCACCTAAATTTTGTAAAATTTGACTGAATTATAATGGCCGTTCTGTGGAGGCCAGACGGTTAGATTACCGACATTAAAATTTTTAATACAGTGAAATAGTTCTGATACGACCCCAAATAGGCCTACCGAATTTCATTGCTCTATGTCAATTCTGAGGAAAACTATAGGGTTTCAATATTTTGACATTTAACATGAAGTTCATACTGACACTTACATTAAGGACACAGTTTTTGATAAATTCGAGTGTGGTAAATACCATTCATTCAATAAATTGGATGGTGGCGAAAAATCAGCTATAAATGTAGGGGTGAATAGTTGACTGATTGCTAACCCCCCCCCCCCCCTTCGCCCAAGAAAAAATTCTAGCTTCAGCCCTGGTAAAATGGTGATTGTGAACTTCAAAGCTTAGTACACCAGTTCAACTTAACACTTGTTGCTATTCACTTTTCATAAAAACTTGATTACTGTACTTTTCGTATTGAAATGATTCCAAGCAGCGTTCCATTTAAAGACTGTTCGAGACAGAAAAAGGTCAAATGACTCATTTTTAACTACCAAGGTTATCTCGGGATACAGGGGAACAATTCTGCTAGGACATTCCTAAGATCTTTTACATGTCACAATCGACACAAGCAAGAGTGCATTTCTGGGGCCAGTCTCTTCCTGATTAAACGGGGAGGGGGGAGGCCAGGATTGCAGGTAGTTTAGTACTAGTTGACAGTATCTGTCTCACCTGCAGTTCTTCTTAAATCAATGAATAATTGTTGTTCATTATGGCATTCATGTTTATAATAGTGCTAATATGAATTTAGCCACCTAACTCTTATTTCTTACGTTTTCCAGGCCTATGCTTTTTTTTAGTCTTCTGTACAGCCGTACCGCCTGAGAAGACTATTGCAACGACTTTGTCCGTCCGTCGCTTTTTTCAACTTCGCAACGGTACCAGATATTGACGACCATTGTTTACAACGTTAGATTCAGTGTGAGAAGTTAGTTAAATAACATGGCAAATTAAAACATTGTTACTTCCTTATAGCTAACAGAATCCTTCGACGTAACTAAATTAAATAATAACACTTGATCGTCGAATTAAAATCCTAAGGTAACACTCAATAAAAACCAATGGATTTTAGCTTCGTTTAAAATAGTTTCGTCGCATTGTTGCATGAATGAATAGGCTTATCGTCGAACCAAATTCTCCATTAGGCCTATATCTGCTAATTACGAAATTAAAACTGCATTTTTAAAATTAGGCCTAAAATCATGTTACCATGGCAACGTCAAGCTGCTACAAGTCGCTGTTGGCTTCATCAAAAGCGTCTCTCTCATCATTTCCCTGCTACCACTGATCTATATAGGCTACATTACGCATTACGTTGTTAACACTGTGTGCCTGTAAGCGCACCGTGTTGCAAAAATGAATAGGCTTACTGTACAATCCATATCTCCGTTAGCTGCTACTTACGAAATTAAAACTGCTGGTTAATTAAAATTAGGCCTAAAAACTGACAATTACGCCTAAAATGTAAAATAGGCCTAAATGCTAACACATTTTTAAGCGACGATTGTGATGGCTACTGCTTTTAGATTTGTATAATAGAGATAGCTGTTGCAGTGCATGTTAGAGGTGTGTGCCTCAACATTGGAAGTGGAGGAACTGCACAGAAGACCGGTGCGACTAGGCAGTCGCTGTAGCCGCTTGTTTTGAAGCAAGACACACAGCATGCTATACAATACAGTACTGAAGTTATGATATTAAAACTATAGCCAAGTGGAGCACATTCATTATTAATAAACAAAAACGAAACGTTAAATGCCAACTTTTAATTTTTTTTTAATCAGCAGGCAAGGAAAATGAATGGATAACAGCATCAAAGGCTGCTAGAATATAGCCATCGGAATCGTGTTGGGAAATGGCATGTTGCGACAAGTTATCAAAAGTAGAAATATATTTGTCAAGGAACTGGTTGCTGTAGAAACTGGCTACTGTTTTGAGTATCGTCAATTTACAGGTAGTCGACCCACTAGCAACAAGCATTTATATGGGTTTGGGGAGCATGATGTTACTTATCTGCAGTCCTGGGGTTTGTGTAGACCATTTTGAAAAAAATGGAGGAGAGCCAGTTTGCGGTACCAGGAATGCCTAGCATGCAATGATTGTGAGATTATTGCAGATTGCCTTGATCCATACAGTTCCCCAGTCCAGGGGTAGGGTGGGGTGTTGCACGTGCACTGCACGTTAGCAAAAGACATAGCCTGTGGTCAGCACAAATCACTGCATCCCCTTTTTTTTATAGTAGGACAGTAAGCTGAAGGAATAGCCTGTGGTCAGCACAAATCACTGCATCCCCTTTTTTTTATAGTAGGACAGTAAGCTGAAGGAATCTTAACCTGGTAGGTCAAAATATTTGTGGGTAAAAACGCGGAAAGAGTGTGAAAGGGATGACAAGACAATGAAAGCAGATGCAGATGCGGCTAAAGAGCATAGAAAATAAACGTCAAGCAAAATGAGGTTTTCGCCGACGTTATCCACTTAACACAAAAGAAAGAAGATGCAGCTAAGTGCTACAGAGAATAAACGTCATGAGCGTAAGATGACAGGTATTTGGTTAGGGGGAGTTGGTTTGTGAGACACATTTGAGAGGTGTTTTGGCATTCGATTTATTAGTTTCTGGGTTGGTAGTGGTGGCAGTATCCACAGCAGATAGGACTGGAGTCACAAGAATAGCGGTTTCGTCCAGGTTCGATGCGAAGGAGTTACGATGAGTTTGGAAATTGCCATTAGGAAAGAGATGGCTGTATGGTTGGATATTCGTACATTTGAGTGAAGCTGCCAAGGTTGCATTACGCAGTCTTAATTATATGGTCGTGTATCACTCTTTTTACATCACGTGGACCCCACTATTTTGTTTTCCCTTTAGTTGCCAGACTGCAAACATTTCGCTGATGTAGAAAACGACCACATGACAATGCATTTGCAATTTAGCCCCTTAGCCTACTAACAGGCTTTAAAATTTATTGTTTTACTCGTGACATTCCTTTTCTAACTTGCACTATTTCTGAGAGATTTTGAAACTGATCAAGTCGGATGTGTCACCCAGACTGTGAACACGACGATATTATGAAAATTATAAGTTGTTGCTGTGCTTCTTTCTCAGCATGTGGCACCGACGGTGATAGTTGCTGAAGCCATATGCTGAGGAAGAAGCGCAGCAGCAGCTTTGAAAGTGTCATAATAGCGTTGTATTCACGGCCTGCTGACACATCCTACTTTATCGGTTTCAACATGAATCATCCCCATCGAAATACTTACGTTTTCACTCGAGAGATTTTAGCAGAGCAGCAAAAAGACTAAAATACCAGGGCCTGCACCTGGTTGAGTTTAGTTTGTATTGCATAACTGAAAATATACATTACCTTTTTTATAGCAGTATCCCCCCTTTTGAGCTTAATTTCCCTAGAAGTCTGAAGGTTGACTTCCCTGCTGGGCTCGTAATAGTTCTGCGCATGCGCAAGCTTGGGCTAGTCTATATAAGCAAACTGCGCAAGCCGAACCTCATCATTTTTTTCCAAATCCAGACCCTAGTTCATGGAGGGGAAGCTGGGCGGGATGAAAGGTAATGTATATTTTCAGTTAGGCAATAAAAACTAAAATCGACCAGGTGCAGGCCCTGGTATTTTAGTCTTTTTATAGCCGATGAAAATATTAATTACCTTTTTTATAGCAGACTTTGTCCCCTAGGAGGAGGGACTCAGTTGAGTTTCCCGCCTTACGAGCCAGCGCCCCAAAGAAACCAGTCCCGGAGAACACAACCTTAAAGCCAAAACCATGCCCACAACGGAACATGACAGCGACAAAGACAAAGGATCTAATGTATCGTATAAGTGGCAGATTAAGGGTGCGAAGTGTGAGGGATCGTTCTTCAGCCTGGATAGTAGAGAACAGTTCAGCAGTAAGTGGTCTTACATCCTGCGGGGGACAAGGTAAAACAAGTAGTATTACGTCAACCCTGCTTACCTAGTTGGGAAGGAAGCTGAAGAATCTTGAGGAGTGAGTGACACTTGCATGAGGACCAGAAGGGATGTAGGTGCACAGGAACGAATGGTGGTAACCGCTAGGGAACCAAAATCGGTAGGTCGAACGTGACATTGTGATTTTGGTGGTGACATGGTGATTATGAGGGAACTGGACTCAGTAATGGCAAGAGGAATGCAGCTGAAGTATCATCGTAGTCGTATGTATTAAACGTGAGATGAGAAAAAGGAAGGAGGGATCGAGAGTCAACCGGCGCTAGTGCAGGTCGTGGAATTTGGTTGGATATAAACTTGATGGAATCGTGGAAAGATTTAGCAAAGACACATAGTCCGCAGGTCTCTTCAGTGAAGAAGAGGCCAGTAGAACAGATGCTTCATGGGTCCAAAATAAAGCAGATTGTGAAATGAGTGAATTATTGTAGAATGCGGAAACCGAAAGCTGCCCCCCTGGTTCGCGATCGGCATAGGGAACATGCGGATCGCGGGAGGGTAGTGCAGAGTGGGGATCGATGCCATGAAATACTGGAACAAAGTCTGGTGCGTCGTCATATTGCCATACCGAGTAGCTGGAGCTGGCGGGAGTGTGATTTGATGCTGCGTCAGTCCAAGTTAAGTAAACGGGCTTCTGAGGTGAAGAGCGGTGGATCGGAAGTTGGAAAATGATGGGATGACGCAGTTGCAGAGGGATCTATGAATGGAGAAGGTAACGGAGATGAAGCGGTGTCATGTAGCACGGCAACTGAAGGGGAAGGTTCCTGCTATGAGGAAGAGGGAACCGTTGGTGACCGGAATTGCGCGGTTGACGGGGCATTGAGCAATCGTCGTGTGCGGGATCGTGCACAATAGTAAGCCATCCATGGAGGGGACGTTGGCAAAGGTACCACACCCACCGATGATTGTTCTTACGCAGGGCATAGTTGATACGCAAGGTGTGGTTCTTCCAACACACGACTTCAAGTTCGTTGCTGTATACCTCGTTGGTTGCCCTTAGTACAGCGTTTTCGGCTCGGATGTCATCGACAGCAGCAGCAGAGGCTTGAAGAGTGGAAAGTGAAGCTGTGGAGGCAAGAAGAGAAGCAAGTTCTGCAGCGAATCGTTCGGTGAAGGAGAGCACAAAACTGATATTAAAATCCAAATTTTCTTGTTCACAGGCGGAAAGATGAACGCCACGGAGAAGGGCTTCCCTTAAGATCGCAGCAGAGGGGAAGGGTGCAGCTGATGGAGAAGATGGAAGTAATGGCGTTGGGGCTGGCTGGGTTGCCGTAGAAGTGGCGGCAGGATGGTGGGAAGGTGATGAAGATGGGGGAACCGTAAGACACACTTGTTTAGACGTTGCTGGTTTACGAGGCACCAAAGGTACTGTGGCTTTTTAATGCGTACCGGCTTAAGTGTGGGACCTGGTACACCACTGGATCCAGGGATCGCGGGAATCGAAGCAGTAGATTGTGTTGAAGGTTGAACAGGCTGTTGAGTGTCTGGTGTCAAGGAAGACTTGCTTGTGGGCAAGGATTGGGCATGGGTGAGTGCCCTCTTCTGAGCAGCTCTGGCGGAGCATTGGCTTGAATGCCTTGCTTCTTCCTAATGGCGATCCATTTTGTCGGCGAGATGGTGAGGCAGATTTTGCACTTCTTTGGGCCCCCGTCACATTCTCGGTACTTCTGGCAACAGGGATGGGGATCAAAGTGAGTGGTCGTCTTGCAGGAAAATCCGAGGCAACGACAAGGCTTGGGCGAGGGAACCAGAGGCAGCGGTTCCTCCGACTAAGAGGAGTCGGACATGATGTTTCGGGATGGGCGAAAGTCGCACTGTGATGAAGCACGGGAAAGAGACAAAGCGGTTGTGACCGGGACACCCCTGGTGGCGATAGCGGGAACCAGCGTTAGAGTGGCAATCGGTAATCGAGGCTGAAGTGGGACCAAGTGGGTAGGATAGCAGTGGAGGGGTCGCTGGCATCCACCAGTTTGATGTGTACAAGTGTGATGAGGGAGTGATGGTGAAAACATGGAGGATCGGCAATCGGGGAACGTGATGACAACGTGAGTGCGGATCACTGGAATAGGAATGATTTTTCTCTTTCCTTTTTTTTTTTTTTTTTTGGTAATCTGGCGGTTGAAAACCTGTAGGGAATCATCTGGAACCTTGGAAGAATCGTGAGGCAGGTGCGTTCAGGCAACTGGATGTCTAGGTGTAGATTCGAAGGCGAAACCTCTATTGCCTCAAAGTGTGATGTAAGAAAGTGTGTGGTTGAAGTAATGCAACGTGCGGTTCCCTTGGTGACATAGGGAATGAGGTGGTCATGGGGCAACCAGAGAAGAGGTAACCGCAGGAATGTAGGGGAAGTAGTTCCGAAGACAAAGGTGTCAAGGAGGCAACCGGGAATCGAAGGTACGAACTGTTGGGTCAGAGCAACAAGGGGTGGGCCGAGGATTCGTTCATGAAGTGCTTGAAGTCCAGAGAATGGTAGGTCTTAATCGAAGGGTAATCGAGGCATCGTAGAGGTAGCTGGCAACCGAGGAATCAACAAGAACTGAAGGGTAATCGGGAATCGTAGAAGCAACCGGGGATCATACGTTCATAACGTTGGATGTAGATAGCACGTGACGAGAGGGTAAAGAACTGGACGGTTGAATGGCTAGTTGTCGGGTAGGGAATGGCACTGTTAGCTGGAGAGCACTGTCGATGGTCAAGGTCTTCATATGGAGTGATCCCAAAGTCATGTGCAGCCAGCCGTAATGCTGTTGGTTCGTTGTTTTCGTTGTTTTTTTTTAAACTCAAGTAGGAATGGTATTAAAACAGGGGATCAACAGGGGATCGTGGGACCGGAGGGGTGATGCTGCTAGTGCAGGACGGAAAAGAAAGGCTGGTGGATGCACAAGAGGCGGGCAGTCATGTCTTGGGGCTGCGAGGTGAGGACAAAAGTTGAATACCAGCAACCGATGGCTTATAGGATCGGACGAGGCGAGAGAACGGGGGATCGAGAGGTAGGAAGAGAGGGGGATTCGATCCACCGAGAAGAGTAGGTGACGTCGAGTGTGTTGTCCCATTCTTCAGAGCAGAGTAGATCTTCATTGGGAACTGGGAGAAACGGAGCAGAGGTACTGGCATAGCAGCAGGTAATCGGGATGGGTCGCAGAACGTGCGGTTAAAGACAGGAAAGGGAACCGGTAGAGAGCTTGCACACGGTGGACTAAACCGGGTTGAGTGCGTAGGACTGGATCCAAGGGGAATCGAAGTAACCGGTGACGGTAAGATCGGCAACGCAGGGGATCGTGGTGATTGGCCAGGTCTGAGGATCGGTCGGGAACGCTACGATGCTATGCCTCGTGGTCGAAAGGCTCCCCTGTTTGCCTCCGAGGGGAATGCGGAAACAAGCTGCGGGAAGGAGGATGATGGAGGATTATGAGGTGGACGTGGGGCGACGACACGGGTTGAGGGATTCCGTTTGTATCGACGTGGTCCTGGTTGGGAAATATGAAGACGACGGAGTGGTAGGGAACCCGTTGGCTGGGGATCGCCAGAGTCCGAGAGAGGTGGATCGGGAACAGAGTCGGAAGAAAGGGATCCAGGACTAGTAAGGGTCGCACAAGAGGAGGCAACCGGGGAACCGGTGGTCGACGCATCCATGGTTCCCTGGAAGGCAATCGAGTAACCGGCGGCACGCGTTCCTCTTCTTTCTTCAGGACGTAAACTCAAGGGTGATCACGCTAGCGTGAGCGCCCTAGAGGAAATGATGAGGTTCGGCTTGCGCAGTTTGCTTATATAGACTAGCCCAAGCTTGCGCATGCACAGAACTATTACGAGCCCAGCAGGGAAGCCAACCTTCAAACTTCTAAGGAAATTAAGCTCAAAAGGGGGGAAACTGCTACAAAAAAGGTAATGTTTATTTTCATCGGCTATAAAAACTGTGCTTGCTGGTGGAAATTACTGTAACTTAAATGCAACATGAATGACAGCAACTTAATCTCACCATATAATATTACGCACCGTATAGTGTAGAGGACTTTTCCAGAATTTGACAACGTAAGTTCAAGGACCAGAAATGAATAATCCAGCAGACAATAAAATAAAAGACAACTCAACTTTGTTCAATACGAAAGCTTATCAACAATGCCACAAACTGAACGGAATAAATATTGTTTTGCTTAACGACAGCTGCAGTCCTTTTTAAAAATAAAAAAAGAAAATTTGGTCGGCCCCCAGCCAGGCTAGCTAAAAATGGTTTCTTCTGCTGAAAAGTGCAATACCTGTCAATTTTAGCATTGTTGCCTCAACGATGCTGTCCTTGCCTTGAGCTTTCAGTTCACGACGGCTGCCTCAGCCACCCGATGACGTATGCGCGATCCTCCCTATAAGAGTGGAACCCCAATGGGTTTGTCATCTCATTGTCTCAAGTTGCGTCAAAAGGTGACACCTGAGGGGAGGCAGGGTGGGCCTACAGGTATTGTACTTTTCAGCAAAAAAAAACATTTTTAGCCAGCCTGGTTGGGGGCCGGCAAAATGTTCTTTCTTTATGCTGCAAAGTACAATACCTCTCAATTTTAGTATTGACAGGCTGACCTCGTCAAATTAGGTGGCGGGCACCTTTTGGCTGAGTACTGTAAATGCGGTCTCGTATCAGACGCTCGTGGTGAGGACACCTCAACACCACCGAAGAAAAAACCTGAGGGCAGTATTCTTCCACAGCAGAAGAACAATCGTCTATATGGCGATTTCACATTAAAACTGTAAATATTGTGTATCATTTCTTTAGGCATAAAGCCAAAACACTTTTCAGCTTAGTTGTGTTGTAGATGTTGAAAACACACGATATTTTTTATTTGTAACAGGTGACGACTTCGTTTATTTATGAAAAATGTCCGATGTTCAAACCAGTTTAAAACTAACCTAAACTGCGATATAGCCCTTTAAAAACTAGCTGGAACATTTAATCTTTTGATTTGTGCACTTATTGCATTTTGGTAAACTTAACTTCTTGCCATGAACTCTACCGGAGCTCCAATGTTTATGTTTGTTTATTTTTACGGACCCAGTGTATATTTTTATGTCTATTTTTTTTAGCATCTCCATCCAAACTCCGACCGTAGCAAACCTATAAAACGAAAACAAACTAGCTTTCCTCCGGTAAAAACCTGCATTGTAAATAGCAGTTTCATTTTCCAAGTCAAATAATTATTCTGTGCATTACACTTCGTCCCCCCCCCCCTCCTTCAATAGTTGCGATGCTTAACATCGTAGTTTATTTAATAGGCCTAAAAATCACGTCACGAGTTTCAAACTCACTTGCACTCAAAAGCCAGGCCTCTAACATTTCCAAGTCGGCAATTCTCTTTGTTAATTCAGCCTCCGCAATTCCCGTCCAACCAAAACATTGCCTTCAACCTCCCATCCAACCAGAGCGTTCAGCTACCCTAGCCGTCCGCGCTGCCACTCCGACTTCCGGTAGTGACAGCTCGGCCGATCTAGGTCAGTCTCTCCTCTTCCCCGCTCGTCCCCTCCGCAGCTATCCTCGGCGCCTGCGCCAACTTCCGGTAATGAGTATATAACCCCAACCCCAGACTCACTCGTCAGCACAGCTCCGAGCGCTGCTCAGGAGAGCACAGCTCAGGATTCTCAAAGCTAGAGGTCGCTACGCCGGTCGGGAGTGGAGATGCCGCGGTCCGATTGTTGCCATGCCGGGCAAAGGTAGTGGTTCGTATTTCAACTTAGTTTAACTTTAAAAGTTTATTTTTTGGACTTTACGTCAAAATTTATAGTTTAATTTTAAACTTAACCTCGTAGCTTTAGAAGGTAAATTTATGGTGCGTCAAGCCAAACAGTATTTCGGACGTTGGCGGCTGTAATTTAAGGGTTCACGGTCCCTTACTAAAAACCAGCTTTCTTTATTATGTTTTTTTAAACGCAGTTTAAAGTAAACAAAGGACGGTTTGATCTTCGTGGGGTTTCCATTGATTAATCGCTCGGATCGACTTTATAGGCAGCTGCGGCTTCTGTAATTTAAGGAGTTGACTTATCAACAGCAACTCTAGGAGGTTTAATGCTTTGTTAATTCACGTTGAAACATAACTGTAAAACAGGTCTACTATTATAAGTCAGCCGAGGCTGTTTGTAATTTAGAGGGCTCTTTTGCGAAATCCCCTTGTGCCTATACAAATCACTTTTTCTGTTTGAAATTGTTTTAATTGAACTACGCCAAGTTCTTGTGTCGAATTTTAATGTAAATTCCCCGTGTCAATTATTTAACCTAACTAAGGTGTAAATTTTACCAATTGTAGAGTGCAAATGTTTTAACATGTTTGACTAAAATAAAAACCAGGAGTTTTAAACGCCCGTCGGTTTCAAAGTTCGTTGTTGCTAGAAGTTAGTATTTAAGATAATTCTCTTCAAATTCAACTTAGCTAGCCCAAATTTCCCACCTTGGTGGCAGCGTTACCGCTTATTATTACTGTTAGCCTACAATATTAGGACATTGGTGGCTCCATTCTCTACACCGGGACTGTAGCAGTTGTGCTTGTTTGAACCAAAAAGTACCAAAAGTAATAGTAAGAAAGATCCAGTTACACCAGGCGACCGGCGATGCTACAAGCACCTACCCCGTCGTAGCACCCGCCGTTACAAATGGTGGCAGCGGTGGGATGAACAGGAGCTGTTCCTACAAGCGTTTAACCCCGGCCATGCTACTATGCCATTTGTGTTGAACAATTCTTCAACCAAGATTGTAAAGGCGGTCTCGTATCAGACACTCGTGGTGAGGACACCTCAACACCACCGAAGAAAAAACCTGAGGGCAGCACTCTTACCTACCAGAAGAGCATCGTCTGTATGGCGATTACGATTTAAAAATGTAAATAATGTATATTTTTTTAGGCATAAAGCCGAAACACTTTTCAGCTTAGTTGTGTTTTAGATGTTGTCAACACACGATATTTTTTATTTCTAACAAGTGACGACTTTGCTTATTTATGAAAAATGTCCGATGTTCAAACCAGTTTAAAATCTAACCTAAACTGCACTTAGCCCTTTAAAAACTAGCTGGAACATTTAATCTTTTGATTTGTGCACTTAATGCATTTTGGTAAACTTAACTTCTTGCCATGAACCCTACCGGAGCTCGCATGTTTATGTTTGTCTATTTTTATGGACCCAGTGTATGATTTTATGTTTAATTTTTATAGCATCTCCATCCAAACTCCGACCGTAGCGAACCTCTAAAAACGTAAACAAACTAGCTTTCCTTCGTTAAAAACATGCCTTGTATATAGCAATCCGTTTCCCAAAGTCAGATGTTTATTCTGTGCATTACACTTCGTCCCCCCCCCCCCCTTCCTTCAATAGTTGCGATGCCTAACGTCGTAGTTTATTTTAATAGGCCTAAAAATCACGTTGTTATGAGTTGAAAACTCACTTGCACATTCAAAGCCAGGCCTCTAAGTTCCAAGTCGGCAATTCCCTTTGTCAATTCAAATCCATCCAACCAAAACACTGCTTCAATTCCGTCAGCCAGTCAGAGCGCTCAAGCTACCCCGGTCGTCCGCGCTGTCATGGCCGACTTCCGGTAATGACAGCGCGGCCGATTTTGGTCTGTCTCTCCTCCTCCAGGCGTCCCCCTCTTCCCCACTCACCCCCTCCGTCGCTCTCCTACAGGTCCGCGCTAACCCTCTACCTGCCTGCCAAGCAGAAGGCATAAAAACCCAGACGCAGTAGAGTATAGTCAGCACAGCTCAAGGATTCTCAAAGCTAGAGGTCGCTACGCCGGTCGGGAGTGGAGATGCCGCGGTCCGATTGTTGCCATGCCGGGCAAAGGTAGTGGTTCGTATCGTACTTAGTTTAACTTTAAAAGTTTATTTTTTGGACTTTACGTCAAAATTTATAGTTTAATTTTAACTAAACCTCGCAGCTTTAGAAGGTAAATTTATGGAGTGTCAAGCCAAACGGCATTTCGGACGTTGGCAGCCATAATTTAAGGGTTCACGGTCCCTTACTAAAAACCAGCTTTATTTCATCGTTTCTTTAAACGCAGTTTAATGTAAACAAAGGACGGTTTGATCTTCGTGGGGTTTCCATTGCTTAAACGCTCGGATCCACTTTATAAGTAGCCGCGGCTCTATAATTTAAGGAGTTGACTTATCAACAGCAACTCTGGGAGGTTTAATGCTTTGCAGTATACACGTAGAAAAATAACTGTAAAACAGGTCTACTATTACTAGACAGCCGAGGCTGTTCGTAATTTAGAGGGCTCTTTTGCGAAATCCCCTTGTGCCTAA
>JAHWFP010099759.1:0-48723 GCA_023313725.1 Lithobius niger | reverse complement strand
TTTTAAAGAGGTGTACCAATAAGGAACCTCCTTGAGCGAAGCGAGACTACGTCAACGGAGCGACCGAAACGAGCAATGTGGCCAGTGTAACATAATTAAAATCGTTCAGAGTGTTTATTTATTTATATGTGTGCCCTTCTGCTCCTCTTGAAATAATGGCCTCAAAAATTGGAGAAAGGAAATTTCTCCAAATTTCTCTTAGGCGTATTCTTAAATTCAAATTTAGGTCCTAAATGCCTCAAATTAACGAAAAATGACCGTTTTCAACAATCAACAACAATCACATAACAATACATGATGTCAACCAATTTTTTTTTCGTGGAACCCTCGAACTTTACGGGAACGTCCTGAATCAATGGTTAGGTGGCAGTACACCAACAAGAAACAAGTCAGTTAATAACTGGTTGTTCTCAGTAACAATCAATAAAAACACAGCTTTGCTCAATATCTAGACACACGCTAGTGTGTCACGCCAAGTTAGGCAACAAACATTACAACAAACATCACATCAATTCAATTGTCGAGGTTGTATACCATTGTAGCGCGACGCCATAGCGTCAGTGTCTTATATCTTGAAGCATAGTTGGGCACATTTCAGATACTTGGGGAAAAATAATAATGCAGTATAAAATCTTAAATTGTGTTGAAATCGAGACCAATGACCCACCTGACAAAAATTCACTCGTGTTTGAATGCCAGCTATGCTGCTTTCAATGCAAAATCTGCCCCTCAATAACGTTGAAAATGTGTTACTACCTACTTAGCTAGTCTGCTCATCCCCATGTTAAATCCCATAGGGTTATTAATCGATTCCGAGATAATAGGAAGGCTTCCAGCTATGAAATTGGACGAATGGGTGCAGTACGATACGAACTGCGTACCTTTAATGGTTTGGAGCATGCGGGCGTAACAGGGATAGCGTGGGAGGGCTCGTAAGTACGAAAATATTATTATAAACCATTGTTAGTATTGTCGACATCGTCTCTCATTGGATAGCCTAAGTTCCGACAATGAGAACGTGTGTACTGACCTACGTGCCTAGGCACACACTAGTGTATCAGGATAAATCTAAACAACGTCCAATTCACGAAAAATGAACCAAGTGTAAAAACAAAGTAAAATAAACAAAGCCAAAAACTGGTAAGAAGGCCACCAAGTTGAGAGAGATTCGGCCCTTCAAAGAAGTGATATCAACGCACCAAAACTAACCAAATACAACAAATTATAACAAAATTAAAACCAAACCAAAAACCAATAATGAGGTGACTAAGTTGAGAATGGTTCGGCCTATAGGCTAAAGGTAGTACCAAATTGCTGAAAACCAATTTCTTGTTGACGTGGCACTTTATTACTCATCTGCACGGTAGTGGAGTTGAGTCAATACACAATTAAAAAAAAAAGTGATATCATACCAAAAACCAAAACTGGTAAAAGAGGCTGCCAAGTTCCGAATGGTTCGGCCCATTTAAGTAGTGATATCAACACATTGCTACCGAAAGAAGCAATGTTCTAATTTTCATTTAACCTTCGAATTATTAAGTGGTGCGATTAACTTGGCGAATGTTTTGGTGTGTTGATATCACTCCTTTGAAGGGCCGAACCATTCGGAACTTGGTGGCCCCTTTTACCAGTTTTTTTTTTGATATGATTTTATTGTCCTCATTTAACAGCACATGTAGAATACAAGCATTAGAAGTACGATACAGACGGATGGCAACAAAATAATAGTCATCTAAATTTAATTATTTAAAGAGATGCAGCAAACAGGAATCTCTTCTAGCGAAGCGAGACGAAGCCAACAGAGCGAGAGAAGCGAGCGATGTGGCTAGTAACATAATTAAAATCGTTCAGTGTGTTTATTTATTTATATGTGTGCCCTTCTACTCCTCTTGAAATAGTGCCCTCAAAAATTAGAGGAAAGGTTTGGAAGATAGAAAGTTTCTCCGAATTTCTCTTGGGCGTATTCTTATATTCTAATTTAGGTCCTAAATGCCCCAAATTAACGAAAAATGACCGTTTGCAACAATCAGCAACAATCACACAACAATACATGACGTTAATGATTGTTGACGCTTTTTTTTCGTGGAACGCTTTTAAGTTTTCAGAACGTGCGGCAACAATGGATTAGCAGCAACGGTCAGTGAGTGCGTGCAGTGAATGGGTGAAAAGGCTGTGTTGGAGTTGATTTAGGGATATTTAAATGCAATACCAGAGTACCCATTTAGCAGTAAAATTCAATTACATTACGCAAACATACGACAAAATTTAAATGCTAGATACTAAATTCGTAAAGAAATGTCTTTGAGTCTTTGAGCAAAGCGAGATGCCGCCGAATGAGCGAGCGTCAGTGAGCAACTCGGCTAGTATAAATATAATTTTGTACAAATGTAATTTTGTAATAACATGGTGGTCTTCTTGTCTACTGAAGTCTTGATCTTGAGATGGGCCTTCAGTGGACAGACGAAGATTCCGAAGATGCCTCGTTACCAGTGGATGTGTCAATTTCAGCACTAAAACCAGAGATACTTCCTCCTGCGTCCTCCTGCGTCAGCCACCCCTGGAAGAATTTCACGAATCTCGTGTTTCTGAAAATTAGTATGCGATCAAAATAAACTTCGTCTTCATCATCGTCCCACTATCCTCACTATCAGAATCTGGATTGGTGCAGTTTAAGACAGACAATGGTCACAATCATTCCTCGCATTCCAACAATTACTGTCTCCCCTTTATTTATTTCTTCAAATAGTAAAACAATACCCTTAAGTGATGACCCTAAAATTAACACATGTCGCTTTTGCTTTTTATAATTACAAATATTATTTTACCTCAATTCAAAGTTAAAGCACACACAAAAAATATTATTCATACAAGAATATTTACAAAAACAGTACTTCGTTTCAATACAATTACTTCATCGGCTCATGACACCCCAGCTTAAAAAAATCATGCACGCAACAAACAAATTAGTTCATCGGGTCGAATGTGAGGCCGGAAAAAAGGTCTGCAGAAAAGAAGTAGGGGAAAGGTCATGGAAAAAAGTACACGTGCTAAAGGACTCAGATAAACTTAAGGTCCGGGAAAAAGATCGTTGGACAAAAAAGTCTGGAAAAGAAAATGTTGTTGTTGTTCTGTTGAGTGCAAGGCTATTTGGTCCCGTGTATTTTGGTCCCCAACATTGGTCCTGAAAACTCGGTCTGCAACAGTTCGATCCCAACAAAAAACGACCATCCACGACAATTTGGTCCCGAATTAAAGAATTTTCCCAAGTGAATAAAAAAAAATTTAAAGTTGCGGACCAATATATGACACAATGGTCTCACTTTAAGTGATCTTAATTTAAAAGTAAAATTTTCCCGGCATTTTAGATTAATACAGGTTAATTCCACAGCCAAAGTTTCATTCTTCATTTTTCCTAGCGTTGAGCTTCCAGCAGTACTGATTGGAAAGGATATTAGGATGTTTATCATTCTCAAGCAAAGCGACCCTCACAGTTCTGATTGCACTTAGGCTGATGGGCAAGAATTAGCAACTGAAAACAGTTTTGTGTTGCTTCAGAGAGCTCAACTGAGCATTTGCAACTTATTTTCATAAATCTAATTATCCACGCTATTGAGTTCATTTTTTTTTTGGCGTGAATTATTTTTCGTAGGGTTTCACTTTTTTACGGTGCCGAATTGTCGCACTATTCATAATAATTAAAGGGTAAAGGGTAAAGGGTTTAACGAGCGTTAACCACTCCTGGTCATCTGCCCGAAGCCCTAAGGCCCAATGTCTGCAACAGCCAGATTCCCAGGTGGTCACCCACCCAATTATGAATCGTGCAACAATTATTGTGTGATAATTATTGTGCGACAATTAGTGCGACAATTATTGTGTGACCGAATTGTCATCTTGTTGTTGTTATTATGGAGAAGTTAGGTTTGGTGAGTTGTCATGGCTTGAACTTCACAACACAGGTGCAGAATTCACTAAGAACATTTAACCGAATAATTCGTTCCTAGTTTTTTTTTCTTTCTTTATTATGCTTGAGACATAAACAAATTATAAATACAAAATAATTCTGTGCTTATCTGGCAATACTAAAAAAGAAATGACATATCAATCAATACTTTTGCACTATGGAGTATTCGGCATTTTTTGTTTTATTTCTTAACTAGCTGGACCCGTGCATGCTGCATGGTGATTGAATTTACTGGATTTAGCTTCTCCCGGTGTTTCGTCATTTTAGCAAAGTAACTGGTGCTTTCAATTTCTCCCTTCTCCACTTCATTGCTACAACCGTTCCATCTTTGCATTGGTGTTGCCAGATGGCAACAGTTGAATGAACGTAAAAGAAGTTTGTGTGGAGGCCCCGGGGACCCTTGGAAAACGAGCATCATTGGCCGATCAGTCAGCGTCTTCCTCTCCAAACAAAGCAAATGCTGGTTTGAATCCCACGTCTGGCCCATATATTCCTTAAAGAAGTATCAGAAATTAATCCTGCACCTAAAGGGTAACGGGACATTTCGTCGAGATTTTGGCTCAGCCCTCCAATTTTTTTTAAATCCTATAACTGGTTAAGTCAGTATCCAGTATGCAAGCCCCTGCTATATGTTAATCTCCGTGATTGTTACTGCCAACTTTGAAACAATTCCTGTGTGTAAATAATAATTGTTGCAATTATCATTTTTATTCATTTATCGAGTAACAACAGTCACACACACCACGATTGCCTACCACTGAACTGTTGCACTGAACCTTTCCACTGTGTACAATCTCACTGTGCACTGGAAACATTCCCTGAGCATGTAGCCACTTACCACGAGTAGAAGTACCAGTTGTCTCACACACATCGTTGAACAATTGCACCATCCCACTGTGCACAAGAAAGGGCCCTGGAGAAGGAGGGAAAGGTTGGGAGCGCACCAAGAGCACGGAGGAGAGCACTGCACGACCACACTGAACCACAGTCACTCAATGTCACCTCATCCAGGTCCAGCAGGCCGAAGGAAGAAGAGTCGGTAGAGCCAAGAGAGCGCTTCAGGCAGAAGAGGGTAGTGAAACTCTGGAGGCCAAACAACCGATTGATCACATCTGAACACCCGTCTTAATACAATACCGCACAACAGCTTTCAATCTTGACAAAACGTGCCTACCAGTGCCGAGAGACAACACCCCCTGAAGTCCAGGCACACGCGGAGTCCAAACAGCAATCAAGCATCTGTGAGTGACATATTTCGGGCAAATTAGCAAGAAATGATCTGGGGTGACATCCACACCACACACATCACAAAGCGGCGAGCCCACCCACACAAACCTGAACTGGTGAGCATGGAGCACAGAATGATCTGTACGCAGCCTTGAGAACAATTTCACATCCCAAAAAGACAGCAGGTCCATCACTGACCTAGTTCTGCATGATGGATGAACATAGAACAGGGCTCTACCAGTTTGTGCAGCAGTCCAGTCACTCTGCCACTGGCGCTGATACGAGTTGTGCACAAGGGGTCTCCTCATACACGCAGACAGGAAAGCGACCGCCTCCACAACCGCATGCTCCAGTGCTTCCCTTGCCACACTGTCAGCAAGCACATTTCCCCGGTTGCCTCTGTGGGCACGGACCCACCGCAGTGCAACAGTTTTGGTATGAGATGCAATCCAGAACTTCCACCCCATGGTGTAAACCAGAGGGTCCGAAACATCTAGAAGCTCCCACTAGCGCTGCAGCTTTCATATGGCATACAATGAGTCAGACTCAACCGAAAAGGATAGGAGATCCAGGTCGCCTGCGATATCCAACGCAACAGAAATTGCCACTAACTCACATGCCATACTAGACGTCATTGCACTGACACGGCGCCGCTGCTCAACCTTCAATACCGGGATCACCACCCCAGTGCCACCAATCCGCATGTTCTGGTAGAATGACGCATCAGAATACATAACATTCCACGTACACCTGATCGAAGAGTGCAGACAGGCTCGGTCACCACCCCATGGGCATACAGGAAGAACCCTCGCCACATCAAATGCTTGCTCTGCAATGGAGATCAGAGCAGAAACACAACACCCAGCAGCACCAAGCACCCCACAAGCTTTCTCACTCAAGTTCCTGTAGTCCAACAAAATCCCACTCACCAGGTCCGTGAGACCACGACTCAAGTTCTGTAAGCACAGGAGCATCAGAAGCTCCATCGACCGATCTGCTAATGGTGGCTTGTTACACTCAACCCACAAGGATTGCGCCGGAGAAGAGGCAATACAACCTGACAACGTGCATACACTCATTGGCTGCAGTCTGCAGAGAAGCGATGGGGCGCCTCGACGTAGACAAGAACAGCAGTTGATAATCCATCGCCGATCTCACAAAGGTTTTGTAGGTAGAAAGGAGGGCCCCCTCGTCTCCGAACCATTCCTTGTGAGTACCTTTAGAGCTGACGCTAGCATCTGGATCGTCGTCCTCAATCGGCTTGCGTGCGCATTCCACTCAAGTACCGAGTCGAGCACCACACCTAAATATTCGACTGATGGCTTTGGAACACCCCCACACCATCCACACGCAAAGAAACAGTAAATTCCTGCAGTCTTCCACCGAGAGAATATCACCACCTCCATCTTGACCAGCGCAAGGAGAAGACCCCTCTCCCCTAGCCGCAGCAAAACCAAATCAAGAGCACGCTGAGCACAGTCTGATAAAAGCGCCCAATCGGCTCCCAGTTCAACCAAGGCATCATTAATTGCAATTGCAAACAGAGTTGGGCTGAGTTGGGCTGAGGCTGGGAAAGACCCCTCTTCCCTAGCCGCAGTAAAACCAAATCAAGAGCGCGCTGAGCACAGTCTGACAAAAGCGCCCAATTGTCTCCCACAAACCCAACTTCAATCGGCTCCCAGTTCAACCAAGACATCATTAATTGCAATTGCAAACAAAGTTAGGCTAAGGCAACTCCATTGCGGAAGACCACTGTCTGTACTCGCCTCGGCGGTCCAAAACCCGTTTGCATGGGGGTCAAACCTGCGCATCCCAAGGAGTGCAAGCACCGCTGCAACCAATTTTGGACTGACCCCCATAACCTGCTGAGATACCATGACCCACTCAATGCCACAGTGTCATAGGCTGCTTTGATGTCCAAACAGACAGCCATGACAACCTGCCCATGAACCCAGGCCTCCATGATGCTGGTCAGAAGGAGCAGCACAGCATCCTGTGCACTCCTATCTGGCCTACACCCGAATCGGGTCCTGGCTAGACACTGATAATACTCCAGATGCCAGCTTAGCCTCTGAATGAGCATATACTCAAACACTTTCCTGATGCACAAAAGGAGAGCGATAGGCCTATAATTGACAATATTCGATCTATCACTCCCTGCCTTGTGAACAGGCACCAGGATTGTATACATCCATTAACTCGGAACATCAGCACCATCAAAAATCTTCTGAAATAGGGCCACAATCCCGACCTGCGCATCTGCTGATAAACCCTTCAGATGGCTGTATGACGCACGATCTATACCTGGTGCACTGGAGCTCCTACACATGTGATGCGCCGCAGCATACTCCGATTGACTCCATGGTACATCACCTGCATACGATATAACGTGCGAAGGGGAGAGTGGCGGAGGTGTGCCGCCTGGGAGGGAATACACACTTGCAAACCTTTCGTTGAAGTCATCCGCCATCTTCTCTCCCCGCAGCACAGAGTGCATATTAGAGCCAAAGGACGCAGGATCATAAACCCATACTTGATTTATTCCCCGGCCCTGGTGGCACAAAGCACACCATACCTGACTCAAAGAGGCCACAGACGCAACGTGTTCCCACAAGCACACACCAACACCCTCCTTCTCCTTCCTATTTATATACGAAGACTCCTTAGCAGTGCCTGCACTGCCTGTGTACGCGCTTCACTTGGGGAGCATTTCCTTGCCCTATAGGCCTTGCACCTATCATGAACAGCTCTGGTTCACAATTCAGTCCACCACTCTGTAAGCTGTTTCACAGAGGGGCGCTGCCACCACTGCCGCTCGTGATAATTGTTCTCGTGAATCCAAGCATTAAAAAATCCCACCATCAGCCACAGGATGCTTCCACTTCCGCTCATTAACCACAAAAGTGGCAGGAGTGGCACCAACAGGGCGCAAAACAACTGGAAAGTGGTCACTGTTATGCAATTCATCTGAAACCTCAAAAACGAACAGTGTAGCAAGGGCCGGAGTGCCGACGAAAAAGTCCAACACCGATTCCTGGTCCTGACCATTTTGCTACCTTGAAAAAGTCAGGGACCCATTTTGAAGACTACTCCAGCCAACTTGATCAACCGCAGCACTTAACTAACGACCCCTGGCATCAACCAGCAATGCCCCCAATCAATCGAAATGGTGACCATTGAAATCACCTCCAACAAATCATGGCGACGGGACCTGCACCAACCAAGCTGCCCAATCCACCATCGATGGGTTTCTCGTCACGTGCAAGGAAACAAGGGAAACCCACCTACCTGCCATCCAAACCTTTATAGCACAAGCATCCGAATGTCAAGTGGAAGGCATGGAACCGCCCACTTCACAAAAATCACAACCTGCAACCCCGAATATACAAAATCGTTACAAAATACTGACTCAAGGATACAGCACTGAAGCCTTGCATATTGTTGGCCTCCTGCACTCCTAAAATATCTGTGTGCCGTAATAACTGCTCAACCTCACCAATTTTGCCCTGTAGCCTACACGCATTCCAAGTAGCAATGCTGTAGATAATATCACGTGCAATGAAAGGTGATTAATATACCTAAACAACTAAATTACGAAAACATGGCTGGCACGACACAACCTCCCAAATCCCCAAATTTTGAAATTTCGAAATTACCCCCCAAAAAACATCGGAAATCCCAAAATAAATTATACTAACACTCACTACACCCCCCGACTCTTCTCCAGACTGCTGACTAATAATAATACTCTGGCTGTCATCAACAACTGCCTCATTCACCGCCACACTACTTGACAAATCTGGTGTTAGGTTAGGTGACATCTCCATGCTACAGTTACCACCATCACCCGTTTGCGCATATGAATGTTCGACATTCGCAAGGTCATCGTCATCTTTCACATTCCTTCCTTCACGTTCACCCTCCTGCACCAAGTTGTCGCATTCTCCTGACAATCACCTTGAACACCAGAAGGGAGAGCCACTTTCCTCTTCTTATTGGTACTTCTCTTCCTCTTCGCAGGAGGAGTGGTGCGCTGATCATCCTTTCTATTCCCTCCTCTCAAACACACTCCATCTTCATTCCTATCCCGAATCGCCGATGCCTCTCCACGTTCCATATTCAGTACCATCAAGTCATCATGTCGGCTGGCAGTAGCAGGTGCACTAGCAGCAAGCTTTGGAGTACTCCAACGCAAGGCACACTGCCCCAGCATTGCATGCTCACTCTGTCGGCGACGACTCGATTGTACCTTCCACTCTTCCAAGGCCTGGGGCTGCTCCAGCCGCTTGTCTGCAGCACGTAGTGCCTCCAGGAGGTGGGAACAAAGCTGAAGAGGGTCCCTCCACACACTGCAAGTCTCGCAGACAAGAGATGCGCAGGCACGCCTGAAATGCTCACAAATCCCACACCTAAGACAATTTTGCGGGAGCTCATTTACCACGACCAGAGTTGGGATGCCACAAATGTTCACAACGTCTGGGACATCCTCAATGGTCACAGATTCCTGAAGCCGAAACGACACAAGACGAATACCACACACACACTTCACATCCAAGCACAACCAGCTTCTCAAACGAATGTTGCTCCGGTGTTGCCACCCCGATAAAGGAGGCGGCCACTTCTTGCGGAGTGACACCATGCGGCAACCAGTGAATCCTAGCCTGGGCAACTTGATCATGCAAATCGAACAGCTCGACTGGACGCTTGTTTAAAGTTATCTGAGCCTGAAGCAACCGCTGCTTTGCCACCGTCGTCCGCAGTTAAATTTCAAACGCATGGCTAGCCCTCAATGAGCCAATAGCCACCACTTCCTGTGCCCCTACAACTTTCTCCACTGCCAAATATACCTGTGATGAAGCATAGGCATGGCTGTCGGATCGCACACCATGACACCTTACCATCGCACCTGAATGTTCGTAAACTCCCACCATAGAGAGGTTCTCCGAGCCTGTAAATTCTTCGAGCGACTTTGTACTACAGAGCCATTCTCCACGTCTTCCTCATCAGCTCACCTTGACGACTCCTTTCTGTTACTCACCACTGCCTCACTGAAAAGCCTGTGGGCTGCCTACACTGCTGCTTCACGCCCTGTTTTCTTTTCAGCCTCAGTAGCTGGCTTGCTTCATGACTCACGATTTTGTACACCATCTTCGTTACACTGATCATGCTGACTAACCAACGTCGTGTTCACTCCAAACCTCCTCATGCCTGCTTCCAATACTCCTTGCTTCGCTGCCAGCATCAGTGCTACAAAGGTTTCCTCGGAAACCAAACCGGTATTCAACTCACTGCTCGTAATAACCCTCTTCGTAACTACCATTTGCAAAACAGCGTCAACCTTGGCCGCCATTTTACCCTTCTTTCAATTTACCCATGAACAATAAACATTTACACGAAAGTTCGCAAGTCATAACACGCGTACGAGGAATTGTTAGGCACCGTAGCAAAGACATAGTATGCGCACGAAAAATAAAAAAAACATTACTTTAAATTGTAGCCACAAAAAAACGTTACTTTTAATTGTAGCACTGCTGCTGCTGCTGCTGCTGTTGATTAATTCCTGGTGTTGGGTAGTATATTAGTAGATGGTAGGCTTAACCAAAGTGATACTACGAAAATTACTGGCCTACACAACCTTTTCATTTCTCAACCTTTTTATTTCGTAAATTGTCGTATCATTTTATTTTGCCTTCGTGCAACCAGTCGTTGCTGGAACATTTAATAAACATTTCGTAATTTTGATTTTAAGATTTGTTTACCGACCTCTAGCAGAGAAACAAACGTTCTCGGAATTTTACATTTTGCCGTATTTCAAAAGAGGCATGTTTCCGAATAAGCACGGAAACATGCCTTAAATGTTATGGTTGACCTCTATAAGTTTCTTGGGGTGTCGGACGAAAGTCTAACTGGAAAATCGTTAAATGGGTTAATTGTTTAATATCTTCCTAAATAAAAAATCTGGAAAATAATCTAAATGGAATATCGTTTAATGAATAATCGTACAATGGATATTCGTCTTACTGGACAATAATATGGCTGTGGTTTCTGATGTTATATGCATATCCGCAGCGAGCGTGTTGCGTAAGCGAGACAGGGATGTTAGACAATTTTCCAATATACAAATTTCGTGCTAGACGATTTTCCGTTGTATGGTAAACGATCTTGCAATTAAGCATTTTTCCAGTTAGATGATCATCCCTCGTCCCGTTTTCTTTACAAACGATAGCTATCATAAGGAATGACGTTACATTTCATTGTAACAAAGAAGAAAGGAAAAGTACAACAATGAAGGATTAAAACAAATAGTTCGTTCCCTGACAATTCGTCACCAGTTTTTGTCATTCATTTAATAGCTAATGCGCAAAATTGCATACACACAGAAGAAAGCTAAAAAAAAACTATACATGTTTGTAGAAATTCCAGGCAATTTTCTTTTACCCTTTTCAGAAGTCATAATTATAGAAGCCGACAAGTCAATATTTGTTCAGTGGTTGGCCTGGTTCAATTTGTACAATTAGCTTAGGAAACCAGGAAAAAATCCAAAGAAAAAATTCATGGAAGGAAAATCCAAAGGAAATAAACAACTGCCTTGGCTTTTAATTTTTGCAGCACCAATTTCCTCTTGGTTTTTTCCCTCTTGGTTTTTCTTTCTTTTTTTCTGCTGTCTACTCCTCCCTCTCCCACCACGTTAAATTTCTGCATCATTAAAAGTAATAAAATGCATATTATTTTTCCTTAAAACTATGTGCACTACGAGAAACAAAATATTAAAAACTTGTTTCTCCCGGCATTTTTTCTCCTTAAGATCCCCACCTTTTATTCCTGTTTTCCTTCCACTGCTCTTTCGATGTTTTATGTACTTCTAAAAATTATGTATAGCAACTATTGAAAAAAGGGAAGACAACAGTAACATCAACCTTAGCAATCTGAATGTTCAAATTTCTAACATCTGAACAATGCCTACCTGGCGAAATTCGAGCCGAGACCACTAACCTTAACAACATCAACACCCAAAATCGAATTTAAAAAATCTTACTGAGTTCATCAAGGCAACAACCTAAACTGTCATAATCTGTAGAAACAAATACCGTTATCACATAAAATTTCTCCTCCCTGATAAAATTCGAAAAAATGACTATCAGTTAATTACCGATTTTAATGTAAGTGCATATAATGAAAATAACGCACTGCTTGGTAAGGTTTCTTTTGTGTAATGTATCTGGGGAGGAGGGAGTTGCCTCATAAAGTTAGTTTTTTTATCGCTGATATAGTTATTAAAACTAGAACCACATTGGATGTTGGTATTTATTTAAGTTTTATTACCATGGTTTTAGATTTGGAAAGGTTTTTTACATAGATTTTATTTATTTTTTGTCTACTGGGGAATTTGAAAACCTTAAAGGTATTAACTAAACCGAAAACAGCGGGTTTAGCACAAAATCATTGGAGCTCATATCCCACAGAATTAGCTGCAGTGAAGACGCGCAAACAAAAAACACATCACAGTTCAACTCCATTGTGAACTCAAATTTAAGGGAACGTTTGGCACACACCAGCATCCATGCACACGTATACATTACCAATTCCTTTTGTTTTTATCCTCGTGTAATGTCAGATAGTGAACGCAATTTGAGTTGAAATGTGCTACGTTTGTCTGTGTGTTTAATTTGTGTATAATACAAGATTTATGGAAGTTGTTTATGGGATTTATTAGTGCGTGTTTGTTGGTTTATGTTTGAATTCTGTGTTTTTGTTTTTTGTGTTTTCGACACCAGGTCTTTCCGTCCCCTCCCATTCCCCAAAAAATATTGAGAGGGGGCAAATGGTATAAGGAATAGGTGGATTAAAGAAAAAACTGTTTAGCAAGCTATGTGATTAATAACAGTTTCTGATAATATACATACAGCCATGCAAAACAAATTTTCCCACTCACACCCTAAAGGGACAAAGAAAGGAGTGGGTGGATTAAAGATAAACCTGTACAGCTTGCTACAAGAAAGAATTTGTTGTTAGTTGCGGCTTGCTACCTGAGGAAATGGTTATTTGCAGTTTACAAAAAAATACTTTTATTTAATTTTGAGGGAAGAATTGTCTGAGAAAGAAAAGACCACGATGCCATCCTCGCAGGATAAGTGGCAAAAATATATTTAGTACTGAGAATCTATTTTGTAATGTAGGTTGTGGGGTGGGGTGGGGGAGTTAAGTGAACAAATGCAGAGTTTACAAATGACAAGGTCAAGGTCGAGCTGTGACCACAAGTTGTATGGTTTTGGGTAAAGGCAGAAAGAAAAGGATATTGGTGTTCAGCCCATTATAATTCTTTAGTGCCTCAGGGAACACTTCGGAAAAGTAAAAGCTGTAATTGGACCGCATGACATCATCTGCACTCTTTAAACAAACGGAATGGAAAACTAGAACTAAACCTGTTTAATAAGTAAATAATAAAATCGAAAACAAGAAAAAGCAACAAAACAACTTCAAAAAAATTTCGCTAAGTTGGGCGTAAACCTAGATTAATGGAACTACCTGTGATTGGTGGGCAGAAAAAAAATACCCAGGGAAAAAAATGACTCTAGATAAAAAGGTCCGAGGAAAGAATTTCTGGGAATAAGATTTCTGGGTCCGAAAGAAAAACGTCCGCATAAAAAGATATGAGGGAAAAGATCCGGAGAAAAAGCTAGAAGGAAAAAAGATTATTCTGGGGAAGAAAGGTCCGAGGAAAAAATAGCAATAGTCGTAGCCATAAAAGTGAAAAAAAAGTTACAAACGGGCAAAAGATCCCCAGCTCCACGGGCCAGTACCTACATAATTCAGGGGTACTGCCTGTGATGACTCCTTTTTCTTCCTACTTTTAATATTTTTTCGATTTTCCCACTCATACTGTTAATTTTTGGCATCACTAATTCTTTTTTTTACATAAGTAAATATCACACCACTGTTTCACAATTCGCCAGTAAAAATTTTTTTTACTACTAATCTTTGTAATTATTCTACAATTTTCTCTTTGTCATTTCAGGAAGCATTTAAAATTTGTTACACAAATTTAAATATTTTTTATAAAAGTAATGAAACACTCACGAATTAGTCTGCTCTGTTATTGATTAGTAACGTACTTAAGACAAGATTTAAAAACAAAACGTCAAATATCAGTTGCGTATCAAGCTTCATAACTAAATACACAAAGTTAATGGTTTGATTGTTTTACTACAGTTTGTAAGTTTTTTTCCTTTTTTCACACTACCTCTTGTATTTTTCACGTTCTATCATATTTTACACATTTCTTTATTTTAACCATAACCTAATTCACATTTTCACACGTGACACGTGAACCACGTGACCCTGATTTGCATACACCAAGCCTTGCGACTTGGTTTCCCAATGGAGCAGGTGGGTCATGCTTTTCGGCTGCCATACTTGCCTCTTTTGAGGGGAGAAATTGGTGGTTTTTATCCGTTTTAAATAACTGTTTTATGCTTTTAATGTAGGATGACTTAGTGGCTTTTGCCATGCTTTAATTTTATTGCTAACCTGAAGATGAAAATTGAAAATTTTCGAAATGTTGTTCGTCGTATTTTTGTAGCACTGTTTGGTTTGCCTTCTTGTACTCTGTTCCCGTGCTTTTTACTCCATCGCTCAATTTAGTAACTTCTCAGCCCGAATGATACCTGGAGTGAAAGCGCGAGGCAAGACATGCAATTTCTACTACAGTTGGCCTTTGCTTGAAAAGCAAACCTCCTTCCTTGCTTCCGGTTCGCTAGTTCTTGTGGATTAACACTTACTTGGATGTATCGCAGAACAAGGAATACTTCACACATATTTCGTAGGTAAAATTCTCAAAGCGTCATTTTCAATGTATATTTTATACAAAGTAAAAACAGTCAGCCGTTTGACAATTGGCAACATGGGGTCACGATTTAGAATGCTCGGTGGAACGAGCCGGAAAAAACATGGATAAAACACGAATAAGAAAAAGGACAGACCAGTCATATTTTTGTAGAAATGGCCTTCAATTTTTGAGGGGATTGGTCTGTTCCCATATTGGTTGGTGTGTGCGCCTTGCATGCACACACTCTTTGGTTATATTTGTCTGGTTCTAAAAATTGCTCTTTTCTAATGGTTACCGTCATGGGCATGTTACAGTTATTATTATTGTTTTGCCAATCAATAGTTGACCATGTGACATGTGTAGGCGTATATAAGCTAATGTCTAAGCAAAATAAAATGCTTGTTACCAACTATCCACACATATCTGTTGATTCCTAGTTAATAAGATAATAAGCCGGTGCTAACATGAGAAATGTGTTAGTATAAATACACATCACTAAGAATTGTGATATATGTTGCAAATTGAATGTAAGTGTTACATCTTACTTTTATAGAGAATTGTTAACTTGTTTGTTCATAGAGGTTGGTTCAAGCGACTGGGTGTTAAGTCTCGTTAGCATGTTACATTTGTAGTTTCTTTTGCTATGATTAAACTATTGTATTATTGCGAGTTCGTGCAAAGTTTTTGTGTTGCAGCTCCTAGCAAAAATAAAGTATTTCTTTTTGGAGTCTGCCCAACAACTGACATTTGCTCTCTCTGTTTGGTCTTAGTAACTATACGGTTTTAGGGCTATCATGTTTGGGAGACGCTCTAAGCCTAATGTATCTTTTGGGTCTTGCTAAACGGGAATCACCATGGTTGGTAACAGTTTCTAACCACATAATGATATTGATTGTAAAGGCTGCTAATTAGTGTGCATATTCGTTTCAGCCATAATTTGTGGTCAACACAAGTTCAGGCATATACATTTGGTAAATGCAAAAGATAGCCTTGTATGCTAACTTATAATTTGAGGAAGTTACAGGGACATTCAGTGGTAGTACTGGATAAGAACCGCAAGACAGCGAATAAAAACCAAGACTGTTGGTTTGGACTATTCTAGACTCGAAGGCAGCTTAAGTTGTGACCCATTACAGCAGAAATTTACGTATGGATCCCTGGTTCTGGTTAGGTTTAAATGCAATCCTACATGGTAATTTGCCTCAACTTGTAGTATGATTTGTACTGTTACAAATTATTTTCAACTTACATTTAATAATATTAGAATTTAGCCAACAGCTAAACCAATCTTTAAAAACATAGATATTTGAAGACTAGAACAAAGTGAGTATTTTTGTGGTGTTTGCAGACAACATTTAAATTATCCGTATATTCGAGGCAAGTAATCTCCATTATAAAGACATGCCTTAATTACTTTCAGGTTACCTATAGAAAAGATGATACTCCCGACGAAGTTTGCTGTACAGCTCTTGGAGATAATTACACGGAAAAATTCTTCATTGATGACTACAAAAAATTTGTCTCATCCGTCGCTTCTTCATGGGATTTAAAGGAATCACGTAGTGAATCAGTAAAGATTAAAGAAGTGAGTGCAAGTGTTGCTGGAACGTTGAGCATTAGTGGAGAAGAAGCTCAGTATACAGTTATGGAGAAGCAGTATGTTCAAGTGGTTGAAAGAAGTGTAGAAAAACAAAAGAAGTGTGATTATAGATATGGAACACACAGAACTTTATCAACCGAATTCTGTTTAGCATTAACCAAATTACCGTTAAATTACGACTCAAAAATCAAAAATGTTTTTTTTGAATTTTTTGATGAATGGGGTACAACTGTGGTAATAGAAGCACATCTAGGCATTAAAACACTGAACACTTACCTTTTTTCGATGAAACAATACATGTATTACATGATGAAAAACAAACAATCCAAGCTTAACATTGATGTATCTGCCACTTATAAAATGATCACCGTGCATAGCAAAAACACTGTTAATATTAGTGAAGAATTAGCTGAAGGTCTTGCCAGTAGCAGAATTGAAAGTGAGAACCAAACGTCGCAGGTTGGGACTGATGATATTCAATATCCAATATATATTACCTTAAGAGACCTTACTTACTTCATTCATCACACTTTCATTGGACCGGACCAGGACTGTACCCTTTTAGATTATAACTCGGTTACAAGATTAAACCATTCGATGTCTGAAGCGCTACTTGACTACTACGAAATTTTTGGCAAAAAACCAAATGAAACTTCAAGAAGTGTACCTTTAAAGTGGCCTGATGGACAATATTCGCTTTTGACGAAATCTCAAAGTTGCCCTGAAAATCTTACTGCTGGACACTTGCACTTTCGTGCAACTTCGTTGTATTTTTGCACAAAATTAACAACAGACATTTTTGAATATAAATATCAATGGGCTGACGGTTCATACTGCATCTTTATGAAAACTGTATGTCCTGATAATTTTATACCAGTAACGCTGTTGTATTCAGATCCCGTAAGGATTCCGTGTAAAAATTTCCGTGTTGGTACACTTCCTACATTAGAATCAGATAGTAATACTGGGTGCTTTAATACACACTATCAATTCAACTTATGTTGCAAAGACGATGACGTAGCTATAGAGTTGATTTTACCAAACGAGCATACCTTCAGCCTAGTGCAGGTCGGAAATGGTTGTCCATCGGTTAAAGGTATGGTAGCTGAGGACGGGGATAGTCAAATTATAAATGGATTTTACAAACCTACTAAAACTGGATTTACAAAAATTAGTATAGACGATTTGAATGCGAAATGGAAATTAAACCTATGCACTTACCTTCCAAGTCAATAACATTGTATGCTTTTTAAATGTTGTATTGTGAAGCATCTGTTGAATATAATAAAATTACTTTCCAACTTTTCAACATCTTCATTACATTCCTAACCACGTCTATGTTCAACTCTCTTAGTTTTACCTTCATATCAACTGAAAGGTAGATGTCAGTAGTAGGGGTCAGACGAATATTCGAATATTCGTTCGTTAACAGCATATTCGAATATTATATATTCCATTCGATTATTCTCAAAACAAAAATGCTGTGTTATTTGAAGTTTTTTTTTAAATTTTCTATTTGGTTTTTAAGTTTTCCAGTGGGCTTCTCGAGTCCCAGCCAGTCCGCACTATGCTTCCTTTTCATCTCCCTTCCCTCCCAACCAATTAAACTGACAATCCATGCGTGTTGGATTGTCAATTGCAAGTGGTGGGAGGGAGGGGGTTAGGGGTTGAGATTAGGGATGTCCACAGCAGTTGTGCCTAAAACATTTAAGAACTACAGGATTGGAAAGCCAACCAGTTAATTGATGACGTCAATTTTAATATCATACGTGAAAGGGAAAGACATGCTGATGGATAACGTTCATTCCGTACAGCAGTTGGCAATTTATCATATTTTGGGGGAGGTTGTGTTATGTATGCCTTCCTGTTGCCATGCCTAGTAGATCAATAAAAATTTTGTTTATATTATGTACGTATTGCATTGCCAATAGACTAAATAAAACTTAGGTATTTGATAAAAAAAACTGACTGGGGGGCGGGGGCAGGTGAAAACATGTAAAAATATTTCGAAAGAATATTCAAATATATGAATAGTTTTCCCCTATTCTTCCGACCCTTAATTAGTAGTAATAGGCGCACCATCTGACCCCATCCTGGTGGTGATTTTGGTAGTGTTTACAGCATTAAGGTTCTGTCATGTAGTGTTTATTTACAATATTTAATTGCTCGATATGTATCGTCTTCCGTATATATATTATATAGTTAGCATATGTTGTAGAGTGCCGCTGTTGAACTGAAGTAATAAGAGGGAGAAAGGCGAGGCATGAACTAGTTAACAGGTGGATGGAAGATATAGGTGGTATCAAGTGTAGAAAGCTAAGGAAGTCGTTGAGACTGTTTAATGTTTTCAAGGTCGTGTTCCAAAAAAGTACAGCAGCTCACGTAAATTGATCAAACCAAAACGAAAGAGAATGGAACGTACAGCTAAGAAAATAAAGCTATAAAAACAAGAAAGATTATTATAACTCATAACGACCACACTTTACTAAAATTACAATATAGTGAACAACTACAGAAGGGACAATAACCTTGTAACAAGGTTCTTTTCAAACATATTACATAGTATTGAAATCTACAAATCTGAGATGTAGTAGATAGTCCATCTTGTAACACTACACTTAACATAATCTTATACAAAAGCCTGCCTGCACTGAAGGTAAATGAGAGAACAAGTATGAATAACTCGTTTGCAGCTGAATTTATTTCCGTCGTCCCGTATATTATGTAGGTTATACTACATCATGCAACAATACCTGTCCCTGTGCACTCTGATTTAAATATTCCTGGGGTTCTTTTATCGAAAGCATAATGTTTAACAAAATCAGTTCTAGGAAAACATTTGCATTTTTCCAGTTCATATTCTCGTTTCAGGGATGGCTTGACAACATCACCCATTTGGCTTGATGAAAGAACGATGTAAGGTGAGTCTGTGCCCTCTTCAGAGTCTTGAAAATCCGAGCAATCAACAGACTTCAATATGCAATCGTAATAAAACTACAGCGTAAGAATTTTTTGCACAATGGCAAACAAATACCCAAAAGTAGATGTCTGGAACCGCCACCAAACAAAGAAATAAGAAACATTTCACTTTCTGAGCGGCTGTTTTATCATTGCAATGATGGACATCTCGTTGCTCCAGTTTGTTTGTAACAGTTTTACAATACCCCGAGTTTCCAAACAATTTCACGGTTTCTGCTGAAATTTTGTATTCAGTGTTGCTATACCCATCACGCCTGGCAGTATTAACGTCGTTACCAAAATTTTCAAAACAATTTGTTCATTTAAATTGCAAAATCTGATGTACTTCAGAAATGATTAAACCGTTTCCAATACGCAATTTTAGTAATGGTATTGCTAGTAATATATTTGCGACGAACATGCTGCCATTGTGAGACTTGTAGGGTTTACTTGTCATTCCCTGATTGGCTGCTGCATAAAACTATCAGCATCAGTTGGATAAACCTCTACATGTTTAAAGATGGGGCATTTCAGCAGGATGCTTTCAAAGTGCCATTGTAATGCTCATATTTGTATTAATCTAATCTAAGCTAAACAATATCGGTTAGGATTCATGTAAAGAATAGATCCCCACCTTTCAGAATATCCTAAGCACGTTCATTTCGGGCTATTAGAGAGTCGCAAGACCACTTTGAATTAGAAAACCAGCACACGCTTTTGCCACTACACCACTACCCCTTCACCTTTAAATGGACGTGCACCGGTCCCTATCTAAGTTAAACACTTTCGGTTAGGTTTGATGGACAGAATAGATCCCCACCTTTCAAAAAAATTCTAAGCATGTCTATTTTGGGCTATTAGAGGGCTCGCAAGACAAGTTGGAATTTGAAAATCACCATATGCTTTCGCCGCTATTCCATTACCTCTTCAACTTAGATGGATGTAGGACGGTATCTAATTTAAACATTTTTGGTCAGGTTTGATGAAAAGAATAGATCCCACCTTTCATAAAATCCTAAGCATGTATATTTTGGGCTATCAGAAAGCTCGACAGATCACTTTGAAACTGTAACAATCAATTGAACAATGGAGCACTCGTGCAAATTAAGCGGGGGTAAACTTGAAATACGATTTTCGGGTTCAATGGTTGCTTTACCTAAAACATGTGTATCACCTGTCCAGAATTGTGTGCTGAACATTTTTGCTTCACAGTATGCTTTTGATTAGTTGACGGTTATGGAGTTGCAGCCAAAAAACTATTTTGGGGGACAGGGGGGTATATTGAGATGCTCAAGGATGACATAATGTCGTCAACCAGTTTCTTGAAGCTGACCATGTCCTTGATCAAATTCAGTGGTTAAAAAATTTAATACAAAATTTTGTGGTTGACCTAAAATTGCCATTTGGCTGCCAGACTAAAAGCAATTATTATCTTGCTAATGGTACAACCAGGACATAATGCTTTGCGACCATTTCTTCGTTGGGTGAAAATATGCAGTGTGCAGTGGAAATGCAGTGCAGTGAAAATGTGTGCAAACACACAAGCAGTTGTTGTCCCAGGATCCAGATAAATTCACTTTTGACAAACAAATAACATTGGGCCTTGCACCGGAAGTGGCAGAGAAAAATGTTTGCCACTTTCAGGGCAGTGCTGTGCATAAATGACTAAAAAACCGAATAGGCCTTAATTTAAACCCAAAAGGCCTGAAAGACTTCGTTTTTGCTGTGGGTAACCAACCCAAGTGAAAACTTCCTGTAGCCCCTTAAGCATATTTGTTCTACGTGTGGAAAAGTTGGGCACCTGTCCTGTGTCTGCATGGCGAAAAAGGAAACAAGCAGTGTTCAAAAGACCTTTACTAAAAAGGGATGTGAGGGAAAAAACTAAGGGGACATGCACTCTAAAAAATGTTACATGGTTGAGGACAGTGAAAGTTCATAATCCGAAGCCAACGAAAGTAGTGATTGCCAGCAGAATCCTGGCTCTGAGGTTAACTATGTAGTTCCAATAACAACAGTTCAAACTTCGCCTGTAATGCAAATAATGGGATCTTAAACCTGAAATAAATAGACATAAGCTACCTCTAGGAGTGGACTGTGGTACAGAGCTAACAATTCTGCCTGCAAAGTGGTATAACAAATATTTTAGCAAGTTACCTTTAATCCCTTCTAGTGCGACTCTTTTTTCTTGGAATGATGCAATAACAAAACAAGTGGGGAAACTCCCCTTGTGTTACCCTTAATGTTACCCTTAATGGAGAAACAGAATTGCTTTCAGCCTTCATCTATCCTGGAGAAAAACCTCCTATTATGGGACGAATATGGCTGGAAGCATTTGAGCTTTGCATCAGACAATTCTATAAAAAATACAGGGTTAACGAGGAAAACAATGTAGGCACTAATAAAGCAGAAGAAAGCATCACACCTGACCTCGTAAATATACACTCAGTTTTGGAAGAAGACATCTTTGACCGTTTCCCTTATCTTTCTTCACGAAGGTTAGTCTTGTTCAAGGATTTTAAAGCAAATAGTAAGTTAAAGCCTGAAGCTGTTCCAAAATACTGCGAAGCTTGACCAGTACCCCTAGCAGTTAGCGGAAAGTTGAAGCAGAAATTGACAGGCAAGTGAGCAAGCATTTTCTTAAACCAGTGGTTTGTTGAGCTTCGACATGGACAATACCCACTGTGTTAAAGTTTAAACCAGCTGGTAGAGTTCAGATAGTAGGTAATTATTTGGGTAGTGTTAATCCACAGCTCGAGAATGAATACCACCCTGTTCCTAGAGCTGAGGATTTGTTCAGGAAACTTGCATATTGTGACATTTTCTCCATTATCACCATTAGTGACGCTCCCTGCATATTGAGCTAGAAGAGGAATCTAAAGCTCCTCTTACAATATACTTGCAGGTGGTTATTTTAGAGCAGAAATCACCTTTTCCAAGTAGAACCAAATTTACCAAAGCACATAGAACTAGTTCTTAAAGATATCCCACAAACTAACCCCTTTGAGGACGACATTTTAGCTGCAGGTAAAGGAGTGGGCCATCATAACACGTTTTTTGATGTTTTACAGTTTTGCAGATCAGCGGCGTTAAAAAAAGTGTAAACTTAATAGACAACCATCAAGTATTTAAGTTTCCAACTCAGTAAGGATGAAGTTTCAAATCATCTGGAAGTGCTAAACGCTAATAATTAACACCTCAACCCAGCAACAGTCAAGAATTGAAGTCATATCTTGGTTTTATTAAACAGTATTTAAAATTCGTTTGGAACTTGTCTTCTATTCTGGCACCATTGAATCGTTTGTTGTCTCCAAAAATTAAGTGGGAAGGGACGGCTGAGCTTTATAAAGCTGTTGCTGATGCAAAGGCAGCTTTTCTTAGGCAAATGTACTCGTTCACTACAATCCTTCCTTGCAGTTGAAATTATTGTGTGATGCATCTCCGGTTGTTATCAGTTCTTGCCTGATGCACATCCTAAAAAAGGGAGGGGATAGACCTATAGCGTTCGTTTCAAGGACCTTACGTAAAGCCTTAAGGGCACCATTAAGCCTCCATCCCCTTAAGTAAAGCAGAAATTGGGTATGCTCAATTCGATTGTAAGGCTCTTTCGATGGTATTTGGGTGAAAAGATTTCACCAGTCCTTGTATGGAAGGCGATTTATTTTAACAAACCAAAAAGCTTTGCCTTGGATACTTGGGTGCAAAGTTTCCAATCCTTCTATGGTGTCTGCCAGGTAGCAAAGGTGGGCATTGTATCTGAAAGGAATTGATTTTGAGCTGCAACATATATGAAAAGATATAAGATAATTTAACGGCAGACTTTTATCATGAATGCAAACACTGTATCTGCCCCATTCCAAACAAGCATCAGGTTGGAAAGTTATAAACTTGGAAAAGTCAATGCATTACCCATTTTGCATGACCAACTGAAGAAACACATGAGGCACGACACACGCTAGACACACACTAATGTGCTGCGCTAAGTTAGGCAACAATCATCACAACAAACATCACATCAATTCAATTGTCGAGGTTGTAAACCATTGTAGCACGGCGTCATAGCGTCAGTGTCTTATATCTTGAAGCCTAGTTAAGCACATTTCAGGTACTTGGGGAAAAATAATAATGCGGTACAAAAACTTAAATTGTGTTGAAATCAAGAGCAATGCCCCACCTGACAAAAATTAAGTCGTGTAGGAATGCCAGCTAAGCTGCTTTCAATGCAAAATCTGACCCTCAATAACGTTGAAAATTTGTAACTATCTAGCTAGCTACTAGCTAATTCTAGTCCGCTCATCCCCATGTTAATTTCCATAGGGTGATTATTCATCGATACCGAGATAACGGGAAGGCTACCAGCTAAGATATTGGACTAATGGCTGCAGTACGATACGAACTGCGTACCTTTTATGATTTGGAGCCTAGGGGTGTAACGAGGATGGCGTGAGATGGCGTGAAACTATTGGTATAACCACTGTTAGTATTGTCGGCGTCGTCTCTCATTGGACAGCCAAAGTTCGGACAATGACAACGTGTATACTGACGTGCGTGCCTTGACACACACTAGTGTAGCACGATAAATCTAAACAACGTTGCCAAAGAAATTGTATTCACGCCCAGTTCACGAAAAATAAACCAACTCTAAAAACAAAGCAAAATAAACAAAGTCAAAAACTGGTGAAGAGGCCACCAAGTTGAGAGTGGTTCGGCCCTTCAAAGGAGTGATATCAACACACAAAAACTAACGAAATAAAACAAATTACAACAAAATTAAAACCAAACCAAAAACCTATACAGAGGTGACCAAGTTGAGAATGGTTCGGCCTATAGGCAAAAGGTAGTATCAAATTGCGGAAAACCAATTTCTTTCTGACGTGCCACTTTATTACACATCTGCACGGTAGTGGAATTGATTCTAATACACAATTAAAAAAAAAAGGACTGATATCATATAAAAAACCAAAACTGGTAAAAGGGGCCGCTAAGTTCCGCATGATTCGGCCCTTCAAAGGAGTGATATCAACATGCCAAAACATTTGCCAACTTAATTGCACCGAATAATACTTTGGACGTTAAATGAAAACTTGAACATTTCTACCCAAAGTAGCAATGTTATAGTTTTCATTTAACCTTCGAACTATTAAGCGGTGCGATTATCTTGGCGAATGTTTTGGTGTGTTAATATCACTACTTTGAAGGGCTGATCCATTCGGAACTTGACGACCCCTTTTACCAGTTTTGGTTTTTTATAAGATACACATAATGGTTGACCTGACAAAATAGACAAAATAGACAAAAGCCATTTTTCACACGAAAACTTGAGCTGTCTATCGACAGAATGCTCTATTTTGGGGCTTGCGTCTGATAATTCTGGCGGCATTATGAAAAAAAGTTCTTAGTGAATTGCACATGGGACACACGGAATAGTTCGGATTAAAGCCATTGGTTGATCTGATGGATGGAGGCTCGGGAATGACAAAGACCAGGAAAATGTTGTTAAATCGTGTCCAGCTAACAAGATGGAAATGTTTTAGCCAAAAAACTCGTTTGGGTAATGCCTGCAAATGCATTTGATACTTGTCAGGATCTTGCAAGATCTTGTAAGAACTGATAGGTTCCTAAAGGATCTTGTAAGATTTCACAAATATGACAGGATCTTGTACAAGATCCTGTTGATTTATCCTGCTTCACAAGATCTTGTCAAGATCTTGTCAAATTGGTAAAATCCTATGTAAGACCCTAGTCAGGGGTAAGATCTTGCATAAGTTCCTATTCATCAATCTTATCTGGTAGGATCTTACAAAACTCCTGTGAAGCTGGTAGGATCTTACCAGCAAAAGATCTTACCAGTTTCATAGGAATCCTGTAAGATATTGGAAGGTAAGATACTTTAATACGAACTTGTGTATTTTATAAGTTGCTGTATGCACGTCGGTACGATATTGCGTTATAGAGGATTTAAATTCTTTTTTCAACCTTTTTAGCTTAATATAATTAAGATCATTAGATCACACAATTTTGTGCGCAGTATATTTGTAATATTATCGAGGTAGTTGCTTGATAGCAATTCCCAGAATCCCTTTTACTTAAAGCGAGAAAGGACCAGAAGGCAAAAATAATGTGCGTATAAAACATTTATTAAAAGATCATTAAAAAATTAACGTTTATCAAAATTTGCCCTACAAAAAGTTCCCAGGCCAAATTCTACCAAAACCTTTTGTAATTTTTTTAACATAATGAATGTGTTGCCGGCATGAAAGTATCTTTCCACAACTGCAATGTGCAGCAAATTAGTGCATTAACTAGATATTTTAGTTGTATGCGAAGAGTGAAATCATGTGCGAAATCCAATACCGGCGTTGGCACTTGGTGCAAATATGCAATGTGCTTCAGTTTCTGAAAAAACAAAATCAGCAAATGAAAGCTATTAGAGGTTTTTCGATCATGCTGTAATAATTGATCTTCACAAGGAGGCATTTGACTAGCCTGTCTCTAGATGGATGTATACCTGCAAAGAACTGTTCACAAATTTTGTACTGTTCTATCAATTAAAATACAGAATTGGTGAAAATATTTTTTATAAATTAATTTTTTCGAAACATGTCACCTCGTTCAAACTTTTCAAATACTTTACAAAAATGCAGCTCGTATTTTGCATTGTAGTTCTTTTCATGGTAGCCTACACAAAATTTGGCTTTCCCAATACGTTGAGAATACGTAACTTCTGGTTGGTCAGCTACGCAAGCAGGCGAATCATTTCGATTGGTGCATTCAAATGCTCAATCGGGAAGTAACAGGTTACAGTTTTTACTCTAATTGATTTTTATCTGATTGGTGACTGGAAAGGGGACTCTTGGAAAATTCCTGCTAGTCATGCCTTGCCTGGGAAATGTGAGAGACTGCCATCCTTCTTCAGCAGCTATGGGATATATTTATAAAATTATCTCATCCCCCTGCGATATCACATGTATCCCCAGTTCAACAACGGGAGGGGAGGCAGGTAGAGGCCATTGAGCAGTGTGCAAGGAAAGAGACGAGTGAGGGTGCCAGGGTTTTCTCTCCCCTCCAAAACATGTTAAAATGCTAAACAAATAGTGAAAATATACACTCTGGAAGCTTAATACGGCAGCGATGTAACGAAAAATGCTTCAATTTCTGGGGACACGGACTATGGCGGGGCAGCTAACAGCACTCCCTCAGCCCCTTAGCTGCATGGCTTTGTTTGGCCCCCAGAACCTCCCATCCAATTTTACAAACGAGGGGGGGGGCAGGCAAAGGGGACCGCACAAGAACAGCTTGGGGGTTTGGGGAGTGCTGTTAGCTTCCCCAGCAGGAACTGTCAACTACAACTCCGGGCAATGTCAATAAAGGTTCCCCCCCCCCCCCCCCCGAAGTCATTCAAGGAAAAAAGGTTCTTGACCGTTTGCCCCAAAGTTGTGTCTGCGTTTGGCCCCCTCTGACCCCCCCATATTTCGAGTTTTTCAATGGGAAAAAAATAGTTATTTCCGTTGCTCTACAGTTGGAATTGACAGTTCCCGCCGGGGAAGCTAAAAGCACTCCCTCAGACCCGCCAGCCGGCTTTTTTCCGTGTCCCTTTTTTTAACCGAGTCATTCAAGGAAAAAAAATAGTTGGCAGTTTGACCTAAAGTTATATCTGCATACAGTACAATTAAAATAAACCAAAGCACAAGTCCACATCCGTAACCCCGATTCCCTCCGACCCCCACTGAAAAAAAAACAATCGCAAAAAAATTAGGAAAGTAAAGATGGTCCACTTGACCCCTCCACAAACCACCATATAACAAAATTCGCTCCTGTCCGCTTCTCCAAACCCCAGGCTGAGGGGTCTGCTGCTATAAACGTAAACAGATCGGTTTGTTTTAAGTTGTAATTGCTTTTACTTTTTCCAAACGCTACATGTATTCGTGCTTTTTATTCTTTGATTATTCATTCTTTTTAAAAAAATTCGTAACCTAGGAGACGGCACGTGAAATTCTATCACCTGTAGTGTCAACTAAGCTGATTGCTTCAAATAACGATCACGTGATCCGTAGCTGGCCAACGGCAGCGCTGTTTGATAATGATGGTTCCAGTAATGATGGGAATTTAAAATATGTTTACCAAACCGTTTGGTTAACATATTTTTAATTCCTATCATTACTGGAAAGTATTTTGCTCCCACATAATATCACCAAAAATTTTCCCAAGATGGATGCCACCATGATGTGACAGGTGTGATCATGATGTGCGTTTCTGTGTGTGATCATAATATGGAAAGCAGTTTAAAGCTGTCCTGATCAACAACGAACACTTCAATAAGTGAACGAATGTTCTTTGTGGTACGGCAGCGTACTAGTAAAAAGGAATCGGCATAATCAATACAGCAGTTATACCGAATGTCTTTGACCTTGAATGCACGGAGAAGCTGGCAATCATAGCCAAATCGCTTGCCGTAGCTACGCTGGATTTGCTGAATTTTGTGCATCTACCTGACCGACGATGATTTCTGTTCGTTTCTCTGTTTGTTTCGTTTGAACAACTTATTACTTGGTAGTACTCCGAGCTTATGCTAGCTGCGTACATCTTCGTAAATGGGACAAACTTTATACAACGTTACTAACTTTACAAAGACCAGGTAGTAAACAGATATTTTTTATACAACTGTGCATCTTTTAACAAGATTTCTAGTTCCAACTTTCCATTTTAGTTTGTGATATTCGTGTCTAATATATGATAAAATGTAGCTTATCTGTTTTGAGACACATATATGAAAGAATTCAGAGATCAGCTGGTGTCCAATTTTTTTTTTATATTTCCATAAACTACAAATTCAGTTGCTTGTAAAATAGTTTGGTTCCACCTTTTCAATAATTGCGTAATAACACGTTATTTGTGTTATTTTAGGCAACGAAAAAAAATACCTTGGTGCTTAAGTGTGTATGGTTTCAAATGATAGGATAATGATGGTTCCAGTAATGATAGGAAATTAAAATATGTTAACCAAACCGTTTGGTTAACATATTTTTAATTCCTATCATTACTGGAAAGTACTTTGCTCCCACATAATATCACCAAAAATTGAACGATTTTGACATTTCAATACATTATTTTAACCGTCTTTTCGGGAGCTTTCGAATGATGCTAATTTCAAATCGAGTGCTTAAATGGTTTTCACGTTATTTCGAAAAACCACAAAGCTGTCCCAAAAAAAAGTTGAGCATAAACCTTGCACAAAAGACTTACAACTGGGTTGTTGTAAAGCAAACCAATTGCAGCTCTTTTTATTAAGATTTGAATGTTTTTCCCCTTTAAAAAAGTCACTTTACAAAAGATAAATACCAAAATAAAAAGTATGGAGACCTTGTCCCTTTTGGAAGAGGTAAATGACTAACAATTGTAAAGCTTTTTTTTTGTGGCCCTATGAACATAGTTTAGAAAGCTAAGGCCTAAAAAGTTGTCTTGGTTCCTGTAACATCGGGGAAAAAAGTAAGGTTGGTAGGTCGGAATATATATATTTTTAAACTTTTTTTTACACTGACTTTGTGCATAAACCCACAGCAGTTGACATCGACTTACGAGTAGGCCTAAATAATATCAATTGTTAAGTTTTTTTTGGCAGCGTATCTGACAGTCTTTCTCTGCGGTCCCATTTGTTTTCTCTTTGCGATTTAATATGGACGAATGATTTAATACGAATAAGGAAAAAAATAACGAATAAACATTTTGGGTCGCTGAGATTTGAAGAAAAAAGTTAGGCACGGTCGCGTTACAGGAACCAAAGGTTTTTGGTTCCTTTTTAGGCCTAATTAAATTTGATAAATTTAAATTAGGCTAGTGCATTGGACTTGGTTCTTTTAATTTAGATCATTTCGGTGTAGCCTAAAATCATGATTTAAATTCATCATCCTTGGCTAAAATTTCCACTAGGGCAGACATGTAGCCTAATTGAGCTTTTAAATTTTCAGACTGTACACTTTTTCTTACTGAATTTTGTTGTTTAGGTGTGTTTTAGTAATCTTCCAATGTTGCTTGTCTTGGATTGAATTTTCTTGTAGCACTAGTATTCAATTCGCAAGAAGGTCTAAGTGTACATTTATTCAAAAATAAATAATAAAAAATCCAGTTAAAAAAATGCTGCATCAAATTGAAAAATGGAACCAAGCTACCATTTTAGGTTGTCTGAAAAAGCAAGTGTTTTAAATGTTGTGACTTGAGCAGCTCATGCTAATACAGATTTTTACTTTGATTGCGATATAAATTGAAAAGTCACTACCAAACAAGTTCAAATGAGTGAACACGGCATCTGTAATAAAAAAATGTCACATCACCTACTTTAAAGTTTTGAGTCTATCTGTTTGTCTTGTACGCTTAGTTTCAAAGGAAAAAAATTTTATTCATCCCAATATCGTTGCAAGTTTTCGATAGTCTGTTTTATTTTGGTGTTGGAGGGGCTCAGTCGACTGCTTGTTCAGGCTACAACATCACCGCTCATTGTGACCATTTGTCTGCTGTTGGAATTCGAAGCGGGGTTGTAGTCTCTGATACTTGCAGGACGGGTACATTATTTTTCCCACAGCAACTTATTAAACTCGCCTCTCAGCAGAAACCGGATGCTTGGATTAGAAGATCGATGGATATTCATCGGCGTAGCCTTTTATTTTGGCTTCTCAAATGCACATCATTGTTTGATTTGGACTTGAGGAGTGTCGCAGTGCCTTCCCAGTATATTCAATGCTGAATTTCCTTTTAGCGGGCTGCAATGCACTTCGTTTCAACTGAATCGTGAAATGCACTGAACACAGCCATAAACGCAGTGCCCGTACAAGACTATCATGAAGGTTCCTTCCACGACGACAAAAAGTCCATAAAGCTTAAGACCACTTGTTAAAATATACAAGGTATAAACTGGAACTATCATATAAATTTGGCTCACCCATATTTGCAGAGATATTCGCCAAACGCATCAAATTGATGGCAAACAGGAGTGATAAAGTCGCTGGATTCCAAAACTCAATTTAATGTCCCTGCTGTTGTAAAAACCTCGTAACAACACGTCCGAATTTCATGACTGATGGGAAAGAAGAGCGGGAAGAGTTCCAGCAGGGCTCAGAACATAAGGTAACGGGGTGAGAGACACCCATGACATCCTCCCCTCCCAAAATAATGTTGGCCTCCGGATAACATGGGATGAAAAAGATGACAAAAATTCGCAAAACTTTCTATTGTTTTACAACCGTTAGTCATGACAACTAATTGTTCAAGTAACAATGGGTATGAACTACGTCTTTAAGGACTTCATGTAAAACACTTTTACATTTTTCTTTCCGAATCTTTCTTAACTAACATGTTTGTGTGAAAAGCGACTTTCAACTTTTTCTACTAAATGCAGTCGATTGATTCCAACTCTGAAATTTTTTTACCTTTCATTAGTCATGCGGGGAAACTGTAATTTTTTAAAGACCTTCGAGGCATACGATACTTTCAAAGACTGCAGTTTTTAAAGTTTCTAGGCTTGTAAAGACTAGATTTACTAACAATCAACGCCTTGGGGTGTTATGCTTTGGCCAAATTACACATTTCACATAAAGGGAACTTTGTTTCTTAAGCATTTCTTACTCTTTTCGTCAACCTGAATTACTCTGAACAATTGTATCACGTATCAAAACTTAACTTTGAAATGCTTACAGCCTTTGGCTTTCTTGTTGCAAAAATTTGATCAAAGGGTACAATTCAAAAATGAGTGCTCTTCAACGGATTTTTTCAGCGTCAGATTCTAAGTAGTGATAGGCTGCAGAAAGAAACATTCAATTGGGAGCGATTCTAATTCATCTGAAGGGAAGTTTCTTCTGGGAGTATGTACTAGTTGGTGCTCGGCAGGAAAAAGAAATATTCAATATGGAGCGAATTAAATTCATATGAAGTGATGTTTCTTCGAGGGAAATAGGTACAGCAAGTTAGGGAAAATTACATTGATCAGCTCCGGAGGTATACTTTTTATAACTGGAAGAAATTGAATTCTAAAGAAGGAGAGATGTACAAGTGAGGGGGGAGTATTTACAAAGCTGAGTGATTATATACATGGGGTGTGGGGGGAAATGCTTGTCAACGAGATTTCGACGAAGAGCAAACATACAGAAAGTGTTTACATACAAATTAATGTTCTATACCACAGATGAATTAGATGAATTAGAATTACAAGGTACACAGGGTTACATGGTTTTGGGAGGGTAGATGACGATGTGCCTCCTCGATGACTACGTCAGGATCAGTAGCAATCGTTGAATCCTCCGAACGGCAATTCCACTTTCGGAGTCAACTGGAAGGTCAAATGTTCAATCGCTCAGACCATGCTCTGCTGCGAAACTGTCTGTAGTCTCGCCGTGCACACTTTCTTGGTCGTCTGTGAAGATTGGGTGGGGTTCAGAAAGTCAATCCTGTAACGCACAGGTAAACGGTGGTTTCTTCAAGGCCGCACTGGTGCATTTATAGCTGGCTGTTGCACTTTCGACGAGGTAGTCACACTTGCATCGACACTTTCTGGAACCTGTTTTCCACGGGAAAGCCTTAAGTCTAGGGATACGCTACTACCTCGTTGGTTTGCTGTACTGTCGTCGCTCGAACTTTCACTGGGTTGCACAGCACATGAGCAGCCTGGAGACAAGGCCTTTACAGTAAACTGTTGGAGGAAAGAACTGGGCACGATGTTTCATCTCACAAAAAGATTTGTAAAGTTCCCACCATTTGTACCAAGCCACACACAGCTTGGCACCACAGCTTGTTTGTACCAAGTTGAAGAAGATGACCACCTACCACCTCCAGGCTAAAGACACCGAGAAAGCCAACCGCACACTCAAGACCTACATCCATGTGTACGTGGACGGACAACACTCTTCTTGGGGGCCACACCTTCCAAACTTGGAATTTGCAATTCGTACCACTCTGTATTTGAGTACTGGTGAGACACCGTACTACCTCATGAAAGGTAAAGACCCCTACAGTGTCACTAAGCTGGTATGTGTTCCACAAAGACCGGAGAATCAGACTCTAAGAATATATGCCACCGCAGTGATGCAACCTTAAAGAAGCGTGTGATCTGGCCAGAGCACACTTGATTGAGGCGGCCAGGACTGCCAAACTAAATTACGATCAGCAACGTCCAGCCATTTTTGGACACCAATCGAGTCTAGTGTTGCCAAGTTGTACATGTGAGCTTCAGTTTCTTCTCCTTTGCTGACATGTTTCAGGGTGTAATATAATTGGGATAGGTGGTTCAATACGCGGAAAGGTCCTGTGAGCCGTGGAGGAATTAGTTCTTCTTTGCTCACCACGTGGAATTGGGCTTTCAAGACGAATAACTTCACAAGCGAACTCAGTTCAAATCTTTCCACTCCTGACACTTCGGGTCCTCTCTGCTGTATGTACTTTACACCGCCTTGATACCTGTCTGTGGGGTCATTTGAGAGATTCAAAGCTGGTTCTTGATGAAAAAATTCCCAAGAGAGAGGAAGTCCTCCACATGCCATGCTTGCCATGTGACAGTCCAATGGAGTGCTCGGCACGATTAACTGTTTGACCCGGTCCTCTAGATTTCTCTTGAGCTTGTCCAAACTTTCCGGGTCGCACTTCCAGCATCTACGCCAAATAGCAGATTTGTGTTGGCCAAATGAATCTCGGAATTTCCACTTATTCCACTTCTGACGGACTTTCTTCAATTGCAAGGGTTTCGCTGGGTAACGTCGAAGGTTCATCTCGTCGGTCTCTCTCTTCACCACCTTCCCAGCTGTCCTCCATTGAAATCGGGTGAAAGTGTGGCTGCGGTTGGCCTTTTCATCATCGAGACTTCTGATCACATAGGTCTGAGGTCTGCACTGCTTCAGAATCCTATATGGCACCAAGCACACTGGTGCAAGCTTGCGAGTGATTCCTGACTGAACGTGAGATTATTTTCACAAGGTTTCCTGGTTCACGACGTTGCTGATCATAATTTAGTTTGGCAGTCCTGGCCGCCTCAATCAAGTGTGCTCTGGCCAGATCACACGCTTCTTCAAGGTTGCATCACTGAGGTGGCATATATTCTTATAGAGTCTGATACTCCGGTCTTTGCGGAAGACATACCAACTTGGTGACACTGTAGGGGTCTTTACCTTTCATGAGATAGTACGGTGTCTCACCAGTACTCAAATACGGAGTGGTACGAATTGCAAATTCAAAGTTTGGAAGGTGTGGCCCCCAAGAATAGTGTTGTCCGCCCACGTACACATGGCTGCAGGCCTTGAGTGTGCGGTTGGCTTTCTCGGTGTCATTAGCCTGGAGGTGGTAGGTGGTCATCTTCCTCAACTTGGTACAAACAAGCTGTGACAGCTGAGTTAGCAGATTCCAATAGAATGCCGGTCTATTATCAGAATTGAGCACTGCCAGTGGTCCATTCTCTTGAATGACGTGTTTGAACAAATGGAATGCCGCTGACTTAGCCGTGCTGAAGTGCGTGGTGATAAACCAAACTAGCTTGGTGAAGTAGTCCAACATGACGATTTAATTGAGTTGTGGTAGGAAGGGGTCCAACAAAATACACGCAAAGGTGCGAGTAAGGATTATCAGCAATGACTGGTATCATCGATCCTTTCTTCTGCTGTTGTGCTGGTTTTGACACCTGACATTGGTGGCAAGACTGTACATATTTCTTCACATCACCAAACATCCCAGGCCAGTAGCTGAATGCTCTCAAACGAAGTGAAGTCTTTTCTACTCCCAGGTGTCCTGCAGTCGTGTTGTCATGTTGGGCCAACACGAAGGAATGACGCCATCTCTGCAGAACAAAAAATCTATGTGCAACTCTGGATTCCCTCTCTCAGGAGCTGAGCAGTCAGTGTAGTAAACAGTGTCGTTAAAGACGGTGAAGTTACGTTGGGTGTGTATTATTCTTCCCTTCAAACACAGTCCTTCCATCGCTTGCAGTGAATCAAGAATTTATATCACACTTCAAATTCCTTCGTCATTCTTCTGTGCCGTCCTCAAGGCTACAATGTTGGTGATGGGAAGACAAGGTTGCAAACGAATAGTGTAGGCTCGGATGGATGCTCTTGAAAGCACATCTGCCATGATGTTGGATGCTTCCTAGCAGTGTTTAACCTCGTAGTTGTACATTTGGAGTCGTAGCAACAAGCGACTGGTGTTCTTGTGATTGGATAGCGGCCACTTGAGTGCTTCACAATCAGTTAGAAGATCAAACTTGGTGCCTTCTAGGTAGTGTCTCCATCTGTTGATAGCAGTGACGGCAGCGAGTGCTTCTTTCACAAAGGTGGCGAAGTTCTGTTTACGATCACTAAGCGTCCTGCTGAAGAATTCGATGACTCACAGTTGACCATCCTTTCATTGCAATAGCATGGCACCTATTTCTAGATCCGATGCATCTGTTTCGACCATGAAGGGTAAGGAGTAGTCCGGGACCTGGAGACAATCCGATTCCAGAACCTTCTTCTTGACGTTGATAAGGGCTGATTCAAATTGTGGTGATCAATGAAACTTAATGTCTTTGCGTATCAACTTTGTCAAAGGGTTTATAATAAGGATGTAGTTGCACACAAACTTTCTAAAATAGTTCGTGATGCCAAGAAAATGCTGAAGGGCTTTCTCAGTGGTGGGGCGGGGATACTTCGAAAGCACTGCATGGCGTTCACCTTTTAATTGAATGCCATTCACTCCGATTTTGAGCGTTTGAGTGTAAAGTTATGCTCGCGTAGCTTTGCGAAGATTTTCTTCAGAGCTTGCAGAAGACCTTGCCAAGTCTCGGTCCCCACTGAGATATCGTAAACACACAATCCCTACGAGTTCTCCGAGGGCCACATTAATTATCCCGTGAAACTGCTGTCAAGTTTTGCAACCCGAACGAAGAACACACCACCTGAAGTAACTTCAGTTGAAAGTTTTACAGTCTTGTGAGTCTTTTGTGACAGTAATGTGATGGAAACCACATTCACCATCTAAGATTGAGACTTAGGCCTTCCCAGCTAGGAATTCCAACACTTCCTCAATGCGTTGAGGGGGTAACTATCGGTCTTGATCTGCTTGTTCGGCCAGTGGTAGTCAAGAATTGGCTGATGGGAGCCGTCCTTCTTCTTCTTCATAAAAAAGAAGCAACCCCACTAGCTAACAGAGGGTTCAATCTTGTCTGCAGCTAGAAGTTGATGTATCATTTTCTTCATTTTCTTACACATCTCCAGTGACTGACGCCTGTACTTTCTATTAGCCGTTGTGGATGTTCAGGTCGTTTCTCCTGCCTTACCAGGAAATCTGTTAGCATTCTTCCCCAACAGTTGATCAAGCTCACGATTATGTTCTGGGGTCATGACGTGGAACGAGGAGCTTTGCAAAGCATTCGCAACTCTCCAGACTGATTGCTTCATTGCTACACCGACTTCTTCAGTCCAGGCAGTCAGTAAGAAAAGTCTTGCCGGAGTTACCACCTCTTTTGAAGTAACCTTTCTTGTTGGCGACGTCAATCACAATGTGGGCCTTGGACAAGAAATCATTCCCGACGATGCAGTCGTCCGCAAGTTCCTCAAACACAACAAAAGAGTGTTTGGTGTTTCTTCCATTGACCCAAGCATTCAAGTCCGCCTGTACTAACGGCTCAATCATTGTTACTCCGTCAGCTAATTCGAACTGCTTCCTTCATACGGATACACTTGCGCTTTCGGTGCAGTCGTTTTCAACCGTTTTTTGGTTATCAAACTTGCTTTCGAGCCAGTGTCCATATATGCTGCGAAGACACAACCGTTAACACACAAATTGATGTACAGCAAGCCTTGAGTCTTCTTGTTGATGAGACGAAGAGGAGGATTGTCTGGTGCACTGGGGCAGTGTTTTGCTATGTGGCAAACTTGTTGACAGGTGTAGCAAGTAGCCGACTTCATTCAATCGTCTCGCTTAGAAAGTTGTTGACGTACATCTTGAGATGGGGTTGCACTAGTCGCAGTCTGGGGGGGGGGTGATGCTGCTGAAATACTTTGCTGGGGCTGCATGGAAGGTCGAGGAGGTGGAGGTGTCGGTGGGTGAAAAGATAGGCTTGGCTGAAGAACTACTTCACCTGACTTAGCATAACCTAAACTAGCTGCAACGGAAGCATAAGTTGGCAAAGACACAGCCTGACCATTCGCGGATGGTTGTACTGGATTTTGTGCATTTTTCAAATGAACACAATTGTTATGACCATTACTCGTTACCTGTTGTGCACCTTTGTTACCATGCAATGCATTCAAAACCTGAAATCCCACAATGTTGCCTTGGTTCCCTTCTCCACTTGACGTGCCCGTAAAGAGATTACATGCATCGGGGAAATACTTATGGCGATGGCTTTTTCCTGCAAAATACGACATGAAAGGAACAGCATGCACTGTATCACTTTGCACAAGTGGTTGCAAATTGTTCACAAAAATTCTAACATTCTCTCTGAGGGCAGTGTTCATGTCAGAAGTGGGAAACGGTGCCAATCCGCTAGTTCAGCAATCATTTCAGCGAGTCTTACAGTATCAGTCGGCTTGTCTTTTGCTAAGATGTCGCAGGCAGTTGGAAGCATGTTCCCTACAATTTTGTAGACTTTCCCAGTTCACTTAGGGGGGGGGGGGCCCACCGCATCTTACGGAACTTGATGAGCACTGATATTAGAAATTCTGAACTTTAACTTTAACTTTATTTTTACAGTTAAACCACCCGTAGGGCATTACATAACTGGAAAGGCTGCAAATGATTATGTATATTAATAAATATGCAAAGAGAAATTATATATATATATATATATATATATATATATATACACACATAGTTATAAATTTTATCAATTTCAAATAACAAGCTCTTACTGACTAATAAAGTTAACAAAAATAAATTCACCTGCAAAACCAATATTTTATACATACTCTTATAAGCTTATACGTACCTATGTACATTAATATTTCATACTCAATACCAAAATTTCAATACAACAAAAGTCAGAAAATATACACATACATAATACTACTGTTACTAGCCTAATATAGTTTAAATTGGTTTCAAAGAAAAAAATAGACTAGCCTAATAAAAATAAAGAACAGTTAAATCTGGAGATGTGTGTTTGATGTAGGCATCTAACTGATACTTGAAACTATTGACAGAGGGAGCCAAAACCACTGACGTGGGGAGAGCATTCCAAGTAGTAAGCACACGAAAGAAAAAAGTATGATGCGCCCACTCATGTCGCAAGTAATGGAATATTAAATTATAAGGATGGCCATGTGTTATTCCAGAAGTCTGTATTTGAAATTTATCTTTAAGTTCAGACTCACCGTAATTATGACGTAAAATTTTGTAGAGAAATGATGCTACCGCGAGAGTAATGCCAGCATATGGAAGGCACTTTTAAAAACAAAAGGCGCTGCTTATAAGAGTAATTCGATAAACCGTGTACTTTTTTACTAAAGCACCTCTGGATATTTTCTAAGGCATGCAGATCTTTATTAAGATAGGAGCACCAAAATTCAAGTGCGTACTCTAGAATGGGACGGACAAGCACGAGGTAGAGTTTAAAATAAACTTCCAGTTGCGGGGAGGTGATAGTGCGATTGATTAAGAAGGAGGTAGAGTTGGCTTTGGCTACAACGGCAGATATGTGGGATGCAAAATTTAGTTTATCTACTGAAATTCTTCAGTCAGTTACGTTGTTTGTTGAGTTAAGTAATGTAGCCCCCCCCCCCAAAAAAAAAAATATTGATTGTATGGGTTATGGGTGTTGAGGTGAAGTACTGCAGCTTTGTGGGGTGTATAGCAAGATGCCATTTTGTACACCAGTGGTAAAGAAGATCAACTTCTAATTGAAATGAGAATTTAGCATCAGGTGATTGTAGTGTCATCCCGAGTTTGGAGTCGTCTGCAAATTTAGGCAAAACGCCATTAACATCCAGTCCAAAATCATTAAAGTATAACAAAAATAGAAGGGGCCCAAGGACGGATCCCTTGCTAGTACCACTGCAGACCGGGATGGTTTGTGAATGGCATCCTTCAATAACTACCGTTTGCTTACTGTTACTTAACCAGTTCTGTATCCACCGTAGAATGGGTCCCTGAATTCCAAATGTTTTTAATTTATGTATTAAAAGACTAAGTGTTATCTGGTCGAAAGCTTTAACAATATCCAGGAAGAAAATATCCACAGGAATATTTTCGTCAAGGGGCTGATAAAAATTACTATAAAATAAAGAACAGTTAAATCTGGAGATTCGTGGTTGTTGAGTTGCCCGGCCGAAAGCCGTGTTGTGCCGGAGTGAGACAGTTATAGTGTTCAATAAATGCAAAAACATGAATATACAGGGTGGATTTAAACAACTTACATAGGTGGGATGTAAGACTAATAGGTCTGTAATTTTTAGGATCATGATGAGCCCTTTTTTCAAAATATTGGCGTAACAAATGCGTGCGACCAACCAAGTGGAACGAAGCCCTCGGAAAGAAATTTGTTAAAAATGCTAACAAGAATAGGTATTAAATTCTGTTGAATTTAATTAAGAAATTGGTAGAAATATTGTCGGGTCTGGGACATTTGCCTGGCGCTAAACTAGCAAAAGCACTAGTTAAATTCTCGACAGTAAAGTTTGAAGGGGAATACAAAAGGTAGGTGTTTGAACGAATGGTAACGACTCAGGTGGGGGGGGGGATGGGGCTGCAAAATTCTCCCTAAAGGTCTCGTTCAACAAATCAGCCATTTGCCCTGGCTCGGAAAAAGTCTGATTATTAGAAATTTTCAGGGGTCCGATTGAGACACTGGTTTTTTGTGCACTTTTTACGTACTGGTAAAAATCTTTAGAATTTGTTTTAGAAGAATCTGCAAGGTTTTTTTTAAAACTGGGCTTTTTCATGCCTAATTTTGGTCCGTATTTCCCTATCTAAGATTTCATACTAAGTGTAATAAGAGTGTTTGCCAGTTGAACGGAATTTTGCACATAATCTTTTACGTTTCTTTTAAAAGTCTGAGGGTAACACGAGTGAGCCATTTAGGTTGTTTGCGACCAGAGGGCAACAATGAATATACTACAGTCGATAAAATAAGTTCAAGTTGTTTGTTAAAATTTATCCACATTTTTGCCGCATTACTAGTATGCTCCAAATATGGTTCAAAGTTGCGCTCAGAGAAGTTATAGCGTGTAATTTTTTGCTTTAGTATTGTTAATACACGTAGTAATTAGCAAAATGTCGTGATCGCTTTTAGCGAGTTTTCCGACGTGATCAATCGATTGAATAATTTCCGGATTCTGGGCTAATACAAGGTCAAGTTTAGAGTTGCTCCTAGTGGGCTTCTGTACCATTTGGGTTAAATTTAAATCAAGCGTTAATTCAAGAAAGGGTGTTCCCTCTGCATCAGCAATAAGTCTGTCCCAATCTGTGTTTCGATAATTGAAATCGCCTATTAGCAATAAATTATTTTTAGGTAAATTTTGCGCCAGTTTCATTAATTTAACATTATTTGCGGGTGTAGAATTTGGGGATCGATATACAACACAAACTGTATAAGTTTTTCAGTTTTAAACTGAATACATGATGCACTTCCAAAAGAAGGATCAGTTGGCACAATCATAGTGATTAATGCATTCTTTACAAATACAGCTGTCCCACCAATATAGTGGGGCAGTTTATCATTTCTTGCCGCAATGACCTAACCAGGAAAAGTAGGGAGAAGAGTTTTTGATGAAAACCACGTTTCAGTAACGGTAATAATATCGGGTTGATACATGGCCAGAATAGCTATTGTTTGGTCATATTTATTGACAAGGGAGTTCGCATTTGTGTACAAAATTAGGATTTTGTTCTCTGCCGCGTGAGGGGTTTTGGCTTGTTTTGACTTAAAAAATTACGTTTGGCAGGCACATTTTTGGCAAGGGGAGGGTCAGTAATAGAGGCAGGTTGAGTGGAAGTGGTAGGGGTCGGGGTTGAAATGGTGGAGGCAGCTGATGTTGTGAGGGGAGAAGAAGAGGCAGGAGGGGGAACGGATGCCCGCGAGGGATTATCACGATTAAGTGTTAAAATCTTGTCATTTCTATGCCTACGTTTTCCCATTTGGCTCATAGTGTTGCAACTTCTTAGCGTAAAGCCTTATTTTCAGTTTGTTGTAATTTGGTTAAATCATGTCGCATAAAAACATTGGCATACTGCTTCGACTCTTAACTTGTTGCTAGAACGTAAATATTGCCTTTTTAAATCAGCGTTGGGGAGGCATGCTTTGAGCTGTCTTTCACGCTCCTGAGTATAATCACCCAAGCAACGACACATTATTGCAGATTCAGGTTCAGCAATATCCAAGAAACAAAAAATATCATACACATCTGCAGCAGCTTGGTCACGGGCTGGGTCATCCTTGACATTAAAAAAAAATAACATTATTCAGCCGCTGATTACATTCTGCAATTTTACGGACACTCTCAGACATTTGATTTGGGTTAGCGGTGCTGCTGCTGCCCTGCACATTAGCAATCTTTTTATCTAGTTCATTATACATTTCGTGGGTGGGCAAACCAGTAATTTTCTCATTAATAGCAACAATTTACTTACAATGTAAGCTGAGCATTTGCGTTGTGTCAGCTTGATTTGTACTAACCTTAAGAAGAGCAGAATTTATTTGCTGTAGTTGAGTCATAATAGAATTCATGGTATCGCTATTTGAGGCTATCGAGCATTTACAAGATTGACAGGACCGCTCTAAATCTACGTTAGTACAATAAATATTATACAAGGTTTGGTCTAAACCGCAACACGATATTGAGTGGTAACACCTTGTACATCCAGTACACTGCAATTTATCAGAATCGGATTGAAGTACTTCCTTACCACAGGAGCATTTATCCATGATTTTAGTATTGCACACAAACCCAAAACAAAACAAAAATGAAAAACACTGCAACCTGGGGCAATCGGTTGGTCAAAGTATAGCAAACGTTACACAATAATGATAATGCTAGGTTAACTAACCTGAAAGGTTGATGAAAAAATTATAAGTACAACTCAGTTGCCCGGCGTAGCTGGCGTTGACTTTGCTTTAAATATTGGCGGGATTGGCCACGTGATGTGAGAACACGCTGTCATTAATTTCGCTTGAGGCAGAATAGCAATTCATCAAAAATTACGGTGTTTGAGTTGATTGCTGTGTCATCTTTCCAATTTCTTCCAAGTAGTCGAAATTGGCCTTGAACCGTCTCCTTATCTCCTTCCACGAAAACATTTCATTTGCGAACTGATCCACCAATCTCTGTACTTTCCAGAGAGGACTTTCTTTATTTGGACAAAGAGAATCAGCTGACACTCTTTTTTCTTCCACAAACACATCTATATTGTCTAAACAGTCATGCAGATTGTCACCTTCTCATAACTCTGGTGCTGTTACACATAGTATGGAAAGGGCACTCACGAATTCAGCAGAGCCTCATACAGCTCACAGCAGTCTGAGGTGAGGGTTGGGGTGGAGGGGGGTGGGGGAGTTGCTTGCGAGTCAGATTGGCAGTTTGGATTTATCGTGTCAGTCAAGTAAACATTGTGTACATTCACATCTGTTTAAGAAACACTGTCACCAATTTCTGAAGCTGAGGGAGTTGTACTCGCAGGGGGAACAGCATGGGAATCAGTTGACGACTCTAGATTACTGTCAGATGGAGCACTCTCGGTTTGGTGCAGTGAGTTAATCGACAACTTCTGCAGAAGGGCAATGAAGGCGGAGAGCTCCTGTCTTAGTTGAGAAGCTAATGCTTGATCTAGTTGTGAGGATTGGGAGGCTAATACATGAATAAAGTGGTCAGATTGGGTTGACAGTGCTGTTTGAAACCAGGAGGACATGTCATCTAGTTTCTGTCTCTTCTGCTGCTGCCCTGCTGTTTGCAAATTTTGCTTGGCGTCCTTCGACTGTTGTAATTTCTCCATGTTTTGGCATGGAGAAACACTTCTCAGGGATTGCACCCGATTTGAAAAAGATTTGCATTGACTGTCCATGTCTGCTGTCACCTGGTGTAAACCGTGGAAAAATGAATTCTTTTGACTGCCTATGTCAACCCTTACATTTGTTAAAATGGTTAGCAGCGTCAATGAAAATTGTTAGGTTGTCGCTGCAGCGATTTTGAAATGCAGAATATTGATCATCAAAGCGTTGTGATAGTTCTGTAGCTGAATCGTATATTTGTGTTGAAACCTTGTCATTAGTATCATCTAATCTGGTGTTAAATCGAGCTAGCTATGCTTCAAGAATTCCAATATGGTCGCTAACTTATGGGGGTTGTTTAGTATTGAGGGGGAGGAAGATTCACTTGGCAACTTAGCACTGTTTTTCTCATCAATGGGAATGTTGGAGTACTATTTTTATCTTCGCTGAAAGTGGAGTCTGAACTTTCTTCCTCATTGTCGCTGTTGATGGGAATTGGGTATAAGTTCTCATCATCACCTGGAGTGGGGTGTGAGCTTGCACCTTCATCATCTCTTGCAGTGGGGGAATTGAATGGGGAATTACCAGTTGCCATGATTACTGCACTTCGGTTACACAACTATGTTGGAAAATCAACACATAAACTGTCCACAAAAGGGCTGTTGCTTACCTGGAGGTCGCTTCATATAACCACATTCAAATAAATTTGCACGCTCTTCGCCTAATCCACTACTTTGCTTTTGTTTTGGTTGCCTAGTCACCACAGCTCATTAATGCTTGGGTGAAACTCAAAACACTTAGCAATATCCAGCAAAAATTCGGAGACATCTAGCATTGGTGACAACAAGTGAAAAAACCTTGATTTAATATCTAGACACACGCTAGTGTGTCGCCGCCAAGTAGACGTTTTATTGTTGTTGGAGCTTAATTGTCAGAGCGTAATTGTTAGAGTGTTATTGTTGTCAGATGGCGGCTCACTAGCAGACCGTGTCTTTTAACTGAAACCAACTTATACGTGATTTCAGCATACTGGTGTAAATTCCCCATGCGGTAGAAATCTTTGCAAATCGTTTGAATCAGGTGTCTTCGGTACAGTAACAAAGAAAACGTCAACACGAAAATGTGGGAACGTGTCCTTCATGGAGAAAAAGTGTCCTCAATAACGTTGATTTGTGTTACTGGTAGCTAGTAACTATAACTAGTGACTAGTAACTAGTAACTAGTCCGCAGGCTCCCATGTTAATTCTCATAGGGTATAACGACACGTCTGCAGCTCATTAGGGAAAGTTGCCAGATCTAAATTTCGGCAGACAGGTAAAGCGTCATATGGGGAAGTGCCTTTTTCTAAAATGGGGGTTGCAGCTAGAAGCACGTGGCCCTGAAGTGGCTCGTAAGTGCAAAATTATTGTTGTAACCATTGTTTGTATTGTCATTCAACAGTAGATTATAAGATGCTTAAGTGTTGCACGCTTATCGTTTCAGTACTTATATTGTCAGAAGGCACTGTTTTTGCAAATAGGTGGTTCACTTAAGGTTTGGTTGGGAAATCGTTGGATCTCGGTTGTAATACTGCATGCGTTGGGTAGTCAGACCGCTCTGGAATGGGTCACGTGGCTGCAGCAGTTCCCGGCCCCGGTCATTATTGGTGGTGACTTTAACAGTCACCATTATGACTGGGGCTCACTGCATGTTGACACCAGAGGGCGTAGACTCGCTGAGGCGATACAGACTGTTGGTTTGCAAGTTCTCCACGATGGTTCGCCTACTTTTGTGCGCTGGCAGCGTGGCAGAGTGCAAGAATCTGTTCTGGATTTTTTCATTTGCTCTCCGTGTCTTGCGGAGCAGTTTGTTTGCCAAGTTTCGGACGATTTACGTGGCAGCGATCACCTTCCTGTGATGTTGCGGTCGCGTGAGGGTCCCATTGTTGTGCAAGTGAAGGCAGGAGTGCGCAAACGGCCAGTTCTGTGCAATGGGATTTTTTCACACTGGGTAAAACAGTTCGCTCATGGGCGTAATAGAGCGCATGTGCGGGAGCGAGAAAGTGCGCATCCAATGTGGTGGACGCATGTTTGTACGGTCGCTGTCAGAGATCGCCGGCGGGCTTATAGGAAGTGGAAACGATCTCCGTGTGATGCGCATTGGTGGGCATACCGTGGTGTTGTTGAAGAGAGCCGCTACATTATAAGGCAAGAGAAAAAGGGATTTGGAGACAGACTCTGCGCGCGCGTGGCCGGGGCTCGCTCGCTTTCACTCGCCTGGCGTCTGTTGAGTCCAGCCTCTGTGAAGGCAGCTGTTTCCTGGGTTTATGGTCAGCGGTCCATAGAGAGGAAAGTTCTTCGTGGTGAAGAGATGGCGGAGGCATTCAATCAGCGTTTTGCGAGTGTCTATGCCCTTTCCGGTGGCACTTCACCACCTGTTGCGTCTCCCGCAGTAACGTCGCAAGTAGGGGACCTACCGTGGATTAAAGCGGAATTTCAAACGGCGTTACGGAAATGTAGAAACTCTAGTGCGGTGGGCATTGATGGAGTCAGCTATGCAGACATGAAGAATGATTTGGAGGTTGTGGGCGCAAGAGTATTGCCCCTGTTCTGCGATCTTCTAAACGGCGCGAGCATTCCTCCATCGTGGATGTTTACTGTGCTGGTCCCCGTGCATAAGCAGGGTAGTGCCCGGACGGATCTTGTGAACTACAGGCCTATTGCCTTATTGTCCTGTGTCCGAAAAGTCCTGGAGCGGATGATTGTACGGCGCCTGGAATGGCATCTAGAGTATTATGGCTGTTTGTCGGGAGTTCAGTTCGGTTATAGGCCGAATCGGAGTGCCCAAGATGCGGTCCTCTTTTTGCTATCTAGTATAAGGGAGGCATGGATGCGTGGTGATGTTGTGTTGGCTGTCTTTTTAGACATAAAAGCAGCCTATGATACAGTTTCTATTCGCTGGGTTGAGTCCTCGCTGAGGAAGATGGGCGTTAGCGATTGTCTAGTGCGACTCATTGTGGCACTCCTGGGCAGGCGTGAGTTTGCCACACGGGTAGGGAGTAACTGGTCTGCTACAGACTCAACTACCAGGGGCCTCCCGCAAGGGAGCTGCCTTAGCCCAATGTTGTTCGCGGTGGCGATTAACGAGGTCCTGTTGGAGATTGGTGTCCACTCCAACATTGTCTGCTATGCAGATGATGTTGCGGTGTGGTTTGTTGGCCATGATGTTGCGGTGCTTGCTCAGGAAGCGCAGGCGGTTTTAGATAGAGTTGCATGTCTTTTGCGTGAGCGTGGGCTCTTGTTGGCCCCTGCGAAGACTGAGTTAGTTATCTTCTCCCGCTCCACGAATATTTGTCAGCCGCCGGTCAGTCTTATAGTTGGTGGACAAGTAGTCAGACCGTCTGGAAGTGTTAAGTATCTGGGTGTAATCCTGGACTCTAGACTCAACTGGGACCAGCATGTCAGCAGGATCCGAGGCAAAGTCCTTGCAAGGACTGCAATTTTGCGTCAGTTGGCGTGTAGGGGTGTTGTGAGAGGGGCGCTTCTTGCGGCGTATAGAACGTTCGTCCGGTTGGTACTGGACTATTCTCTGCCATTTTTGAGCGGAGTACGGCGCCATGAGAAATCGCTACAGGTTGCTGTAAACGTCTGCCTGCGTGTTGTTTCTGGGTGTATAGCATCTACACCGGTTAGCGCCTTGTGCGTTGAGAGCAATGAGCCTCCTTTGGAGGTACGTGCAGGAGAATTATTGGTTGCACTCTGTGTACGAAATCAGAGTAGAGGGCAGCATGATCCAGTTGGTGCAATTCTGTTGGATTATGCGAGATTGAGTGATCGTGCAAGAAGTGTGTTAGGTGAGGCAGGTCGTGGGGTCACTATGCTACAGCGCATGTCGAATGCAACTACTGTTGCCTGTGCTATGCCACTGAGTCCCTGGACTTGGTGTCATGAGTTGCAGAAGGTCTTTCAGCCACGGATTGTTGAGTGCGACGTGTTCTGTGACGCTTCGTTCCTCCTTGAGACGGGTGTCGGAGGAATTGGAGTAGTTATTCCCTCCTTGAAGGTTGTGCGGCGGCGAGTTGTGCATGGTGCAACGTCCAGCACGATGTGTGAATTGTTGGCGATTTCTGTAGCACTTGATATTGTGCTGGATATTCACCTGCCATCTTTTGCGATCATAACAGACTCGCAGGCGGCTTACCGGCTTCTGCAGAGGTCATGGGAGTGTTTGGATGTTGGAGATCCTGTAGTGTACACCATTGGATGGAAGTTTTGGGTCGCGTTGGGCACGAGTGTTGCTTCCTTCCAGTGGGTCCGTGGCCACAGTGGCAATCCGGGCAATCTGGCAGCGGACGGAGTGGCGCGTGAGGCTGCTCATGGTGCCAGTTCGCGACTATATCCAGTAGTCTCGGCACGGACGTTTCGCGTGGCGGTGCGGCAGTGGTTTCTGGCGCAGTGGCAAGAGATCTGGGAAGCAGCTAGGGACGGGAGGGCCCTGTTCACAGTGCACCGAAAGTGCGCAAATTCGTCAAATCTGGATAAACTGCTCTATCTAGACGCGAGAATTCTATCCCGGATCAGAGTTGGTTTCACTATGCTGCAGGCCCATAAATACAGGTACGGGTGGGTCCATTCTCCATTGTGTAGCATGTGCCAGGTAGCGGAAACACCAGAGCATGTTCTAGTAGATTGTCGGAAATTTGCCGTGGATCGACAGCGTCTTGCACCCTGGTTGAATGCTCTCTCAGTTTATGGAGATCTGTTGTCGCATGACCAGGGTCCGCGCCCAGTAGCGAAGCTGAGAGCTATAGCATTGTTCATAGTGAAAACGGGGTTAGTTGTGTAATTGTGTAATGCGCCCCCACTCCCACACCCCCCTTTTTCATCGTAGCATCATTGGTGAGTAGTGTGGTGCAGTGCCCTCTAGAACTTTCCCTAGATGGGGAAGAGAGGGGGGCTGGTTGTGTCTATCGCCCATCGCTAGATGAGACCCACTGGAACTTTCTCTAAATGAGAGAGAGAAGGTGGGCCCGTCGGTCTATCAGTGCGACGGTGTGTCAGTGTGGCGGAGTAACAGAGTGTGCGGTGCTTTGTAGATTGTGTACGCGGTACATTGTGGATTGAGTGTGCGGTGCAGAGCAGGTTGTGTATGCGGTGCATTGTAGATTGTGGAGAGTGGACAAGAGTGGTTGTTGTAGCAGTGTTGTGGTGGTTGGTGTACTTGTGAGTAGCGTAAGTTTACCTTTTAAGTTTTGGGGCGCATAGCGACAGGCTGGGGCGTCAATAAAATCAAATTATGGTTCACTAAGAGACAGAATATCTTTATCTTTTATTGCAAAAGTTTGGTCTATTTTTTTTACGGTACACGAATCCAAACTAAATTATCTGCCCCACCACGATAACAGGGACAATTTTGCTGGAAAGAAGATTAGGAAACAAAATGCACATCGTCAGCACAGGTGGGAACGTGTTCTTTATGGAGAAAAAGTGTCCTCAATAACATGACGCGGACATTTTATTTTATGTAGACTTACTGTTCTTGCAGTCTAGTGTAAGTGACGAGTAATTTTAAACAGCTGACGAGTTGATTAGTTTTAGTAATCTTCGTCTGTCACCAGAATATTAGAACTGTATGAACATTTACCATTCCATGAGTTTGTAGTATGTGTTCATAATGAATAACGTTTACCTCGGGACAGCCAAGTGAAGGGGGATGCGCTGATTGAGTGAGCAAAGCGAACGAAAATCAGCGTTTGTTAGCCAGTGCGCTCAAAAATCGGATTAAATAGACTTAAGCATGCGAAACATAGGCATACAATATGCCAAACCATGTCCATTTGGCTGGTGTAATGGCTAATTGGGCAATAGCAAACGTAAGAATTATGAATTAGAAAATTTATAGACACTCCAGACAAAAAAGGTAAAGGTCACTATTAGACAGTGGAATTCTTTGTATTCACAGGCCTGTGAAAGTTGTGATATCCACCCAAACCCAAAACTGGTAAGAGAAGTCGCCAAGTTTACAAAAAGGGTCGGCCTTTCAAAGTAGTGATGTCATTCAACCAGGGAAAGGCCGCCAAGGTTAATCCTATTAGCCAAGTTAATCGCACCGAATAATACTTTGGACGTTAAATGAAAACTTGAAGATTGCTACCGCTAGTAGCAATCTTCTAGTTTTCATTTAACCTTCGAACTATTAGTAGGTGCGATTAACTTGGCTAATAGGATTAACCTTGGCGGCCTTTCCCT
>JAHWFP010099757.1:0-29501 GCA_023313725.1 Lithobius niger | reverse complement strand
GGTGCGGGATAGCAGGATGTGATTGCACCACGCGGAAACAGCAACCGTCGTGAAGGGCAATGGGCCTCAGATTGCCAGACACTGCAAGGGATCATCAATTGTGTGGCATTCGATAAAGCCGCGTGCCGTTGTTGCGAACATGGTGTTTGGCATCAGGAATTAGGGGGCACGGCGGACAAGCCCACGCCTTGCTGCCCGACATTCGGGTTCGAGACCAAAAAAACAAAAAAGGCTGGAAACAACATGAGAAAGGAGTGGCAGGGTGGTTGTGGGATGTAGAATGGAATTTCCGAGGGAAAAGCTGATCAATGGACATGTTACATGGATCCCAGTTTGCTAGATGTTCCCGAGACAGTGTTGCCGAATGGCTAACTATGGAGGTCGTAACTCGTTCTCAAGCTGGAATGTTTAAAAAATATATAACAACGATTGATCCTTTCGCCTTAATTCTCGGGTGTAGCCTACCCGACCTTTTATTTGGTATGCAGCTCGTACGATTTTGTGAAGATAGTTTATCGTTCAGCCACCTTGACCCATTTGTTCTGAACAATTTTGATTTACACGACAGAATTAAAACTTACTACAACAGCTATCACACGACACGAAAAATTACTCTAAATAGGATAGAAAATGAAATGTTGAAAACAGAGTTCTTAAAAGAACCAACACCATTGTGGAGCGCACTTGCAACAAACGCCTTGCAAAAGAGAGGAGTCAAAGGTGTTTACATTTACGGTTTGACTGGAATTGGTAAAACGTTACTCGTTGAAGTGATACTACCAGACATTTGCGAATTGGGTTACGTCATGACAACTGCATATTTTACAGGTGTCACACATGACGATCGCTACGTCTACATTCCAGATTGTTCTTCAGAACTCCTTGAGTCTTCCATTTTGACCCTAAATCGTTTGGTAGATAACAGAGCTTTCAATTTTGGAAAACAAAAGATATTATTTAAAAGCAAGGTGATAATTGTTAGTAGATGTCAACCTCCGGAAGATGTAGCCTTCCTACGACGTTTTACCGTCATCGAAGCAGACACACCTTTATTCGCATCAACTCACACGAATAGAGTTACACCGCCCTACACGACTGACAAAGTGTGTAATTTTATTTTAATTTATTGTTTTTGTCTTGCCCTAGTTTTCCAACTTTATAATTTCGTAACAGGATTTTTTCTTCTTTTTTTACAGATGCCACAAGGTTATTTGAGGGCAACGCCTCCGCAAACGGCTGAAGACTTGTCACCAGTCGATTCGATGTGCACAAGCCTGGATGCTCTCAACGTGTGAGGATGTTTGTTTGCCAAGCGTGTGGTCCGAAGTATAAACACAGAAGCAGCCTTCTGAGACATCTACGCAATTGTCACCCAGCCGATGTCGACGCAAACTGCATTGTTTTCGGCCGACGATTCGAAAACCGTCGCACACTTCTTCTTCACCAGATATGCGCTCATGTGCTATCACCTACAGCTCCTCAAAACGTTTGCAGTCAGTGTAACGAAGGGTTTGTTTCAAGAATTAAATTGAACCGTCACCGTCATCGTTCTCATGTTGTGCCAAACAGACCCGATATTCATCTCAATGAAACAATCTTTTCGTTCAAGAAGACCGGAAGCTCTTTTCGGAATTATATTTCAAGATTTAGTTATGTGTTTCCGGACGACGAAACTCTTCATCCAAATTTGGAATTATTTTTGTTTAGTTTACACGAGCAGTTGTATTCTTTAGTTGAAGAAGTGTGTAGCAGCCTTCGCCAAGTTAAACTTGTGACGAGTGTCAAACTCGAACTACACAAACCTCCTTCAAAAGTAATTTCCATTTATTTATGTACAAAACCGTACACAGTGTTACGTATTGATCAAATTGACGATATTGTAAAAGAGGTTTACTTGGACTTGTTAAGACGTTTAGAACATTACCAAAAGGAAGGTTCTGGCTGGGTTTTATGGAATATTCTAGCATTGTATCTTCATTTTGCGAGATATCAACCCTTAGCTGGAGGTTGTTACAAACCGTTAGATTCTTTTCTTGCGCATAAAAAGGCGATAAATAATGTCAAATTTAATGATTTAAAATGTTTCGAATATTCCACATTAGCTGCCTTACATCCTACTACAGGTAATCCTAATAGGGTGAGCAATTACAAGCATCTGTTACACACTCTACGTGTCGACGGTATCTCTTACCCAGTACCATTAGGGTCTGAAAGCTAAAATGTATTCGTTGATTTATGGCGATGTTAACAAACCTGTTGGAAAAGGTATACAGAGACGTGTACTGAAACAAGAAGTAACTCACAGGCATTACGTTGATGTACTACATAATCAAAATGTTTATTGTTTTAAAATGAATTTTCTTCGGAGTAAAACTCACCAGGTAGTGACCGAAGAACAGAACAAACTGTGTTTAACTGCTTACGATAATAAACGCTATGTATTAAGTGGTGGCATTAGGAGTTTATCGTATGGACATTAACCTGATAATACATTGTACAAAATAAAAAAGGTAAAGCCGATAACATGTATCAACATTGTTATTTTTTATTGATTCAAACTTGTAACAACACAATTTGTCATTTTTGTTTGAACTGTTGTATTTTTATGACGATTAAATTCTGATATTCTTGTTACAACATGTAATAAAACATATTTGACAGAAAAAAAAAACTTTTATTTTTCTTCCACTCTGAATGACGACAGGATAGGTTAGTAACCTCCATTTTTAGTTCCAATTCCTACCGCTCGAGGGTTGAGCGGAAATGTCCTCCGCTCACGTGACCGACTCTCAACCAATCAGAGAGCGAGCAGGTCTTACATATTACTTACAACCGGAAGCCATCTTTCTTTCTACTCCCAACCTTCAAAGGAGGTAGACGCCACACAAAATTTAATAAAAAAAGTGCAAGTCACTATAAAAATGCATACTCAATACTCATACTAACACTAACCCCTGTTCGTCACCTTATCTGTGACGTCACAGATAAGGCGATAAGAATTAGTATTGTGGAAGTAACCAAGCTGTTGTGGATACGGGCTAACCCCACTACTCACCCAGATTTTTAAGAATTATTAACAAATGTGGTATCGTCATTAAAATAAAAACTAAATATAAGTTTGAAATGAAGATCCGTTCGCTCCGCCTACAATAGGCCCAAAGCCTGTTTCCTGGTATAATATTTCCTTAAATTTGTATAGTATAATCATGGTTTTGTATGTGGAAATAAACTGGATTATACGCCATAATAGGCCTGTAAGGGTAAGTGTTGTATGGCAAGTGCGCATGGCTAAGGTCAAAATTCAGACTGCAGTCTTCCGAAGTAAATGATACTGATGAAGGTTATCCTGAGAAGTGTTGTTCCAGACCACCCTACAATAATCGAACTAGGGCAATATAAATGGTTTGTAAAATATCAATAGTGTTAGAGAATTTAGGTATAGTTGCAAATACGTCAAGATACCAACACACAGCTTGCTTCGTAATTGATTGATTACTCTTATTCAATGTTAACTGATCATCAATGGTAACGCCCAGAAATTTCTCATAGGTTGCTTGTCTTAATTGCTCACATTGAATCCTAAAGTCTACATGTTTAATTTTTAATTGAAAAGCTCAGTTATCTCATATCACATTCATTGCAATGACTTTTTCATTATTTTCCCGAGCATGAACCTTGACGAGAGTTGACGAACTTTTAGAAACAAACTGCATATTAAATATAAAAACAATCAACAGCATTACATATTTGATGAGTTTGCTAGTACTACATTTACTTTGAAAGACTTACATCGGCACCGCGAACTTTCATCCACAGCTTCGAAGTGAGCCTGTTCATTACAGAAGCAATAGCTCGTATATCCGCTAACGTAACATCGGTTTCCATATCCACTTGTAGTTCCATTTTCATGTATGACTTGGCAAAAACGCTCTTCATCCTTCGTGCAAGCATTTCCTGAACAACAAAAAGTGTAACAATGCCATCGTAAGTAAAACTTACAGGCTACGTGAAGTGATGACCTCTACAGGCTACATAAAGTGGATAGGATCGGTGTACATCATTCGTTTTACCAATGTGATCATTTTAAATCTAATTGACTATCCAAGAAATTTTCTACATAAATTATGTAAATGTACAGAATGGTAGTCAAGGGTCAATACTGATACTGTATGGTCTAATTATTTCTGTTCATTCTCGTTTACTGTAAGGAGAAAATGTGAACAGAAATATGTATTGTTGATCATTTTACGAAATTTTCTTTCTGTTTCACAATAATTAATGAAATTATGCTCCGAGGTTTATGACATATACTGACAGAACTCGACGTGAGTAGTAAAAATATTTTTAATAATGCTCAAATAATGACAAAAAAGTTAAAATCTCAAATTGTATGACTGGTAATTGAATTGGTGTAATTTCTTCCCCATCATTTCGTCCTAAACAACTTCACTCCCAAACGACTTCAGCCCCATACTATTTCATCCCGGTGCTAGTTCATCCCCATATAAAATCATCCCATATTGATATCCTCCCACTTAATTTTTCCTCCCATGCAATTAATCCTCCGACACAATTTTTTTCCCACGAAATAAAATCACCCCGATTGTCATCTTTTAATTTTAGAATACCTCTCCATCTTCAGTCAGAATGGCTTATCACCTAACATTTAACCCCTTGTTGCATACGTACTGTTGCCTGCAGCATTGTGAGGGGGCCCCGGGGACCCTGAGCAAAGCATGCAGCAATAGCCCAGTCGTCAGCAACCCCACCTCCAAACCAAGCGGATGATGGTTGGTATCCCACGACCGTCCCAACTATCATGGTCCTTAAAAAAAGTATCGGAAGTTAATTGATGCAACTAAGGGTTAAAACTATCATTCCAGAAACTCAAACCAATAATCAGAAGCAGTAAAAATTTAGTCCTGTGTATATTATGCCAACTATTCCATTGTTTGACATTCAGCATCTGATATTTGATATTTGATATTTTATTGAGCCTACTCGGCCTTTACGCCACCCGCTCAGTCTAAAAACTACTTACATACTAAACCAGAATCAAAACACAATACAGATTGACCAAGATGCACAGCTGTGACCCTGCCCCGTGGGAATGTTTTTCAATTTTGCAATCAAGACTAAGTATTTATTGTTTGGTGAAGGAAGGTTTCCAGCATACTGGTAGATTTTCAGTATAGGTGCATTGTTGTCGTATTGGCATTTTAATCTCTGCTGTGTGCCATTTTCAAATCACCCAAAACTGGGTCAGGCTGGTTACTTTATTTTCCTATTTCTGAGATATGTACGTAATAGTTATTGGTTAAAAACTATTGGTTATCGATTTTTAAACCACGGCTGCGATGATTTGCATGTCGAGCGGCCAAATCATCGCAGCCGTGGTTTAAAAATCGATAACCAATAGATTCTTCATAAATAACTTATTTATATTACGGTTGGGACGTCAAGCTAACTCGTATTTAATTAAAACGTGTTTTGTGTTTTGTTAAAATAACTCGGAATGACTGAAGGTCATTCATTTTAGTTTACTGAGGTTGGAGTGGTTGGTAGACCGATGAGTCGTTTGCGTCCGTTTGTGGGGGAGTGGGCAGGAAGGATACGCAGCGTCGTTGTCGACGTATTTTACTCTAGCCAGGTCGCCAGTGCTTTTTGCTGGGGTTTTGCCGTGGGTGGGAAAGTGCAATTTGGCTCTTTTTTTTCTGTTTTCGTCGATCTGGGTAAGGGTCAGCCTCCTGTGATTGTTGCATAAATTGACCCTAAAAAAAATCGCTTCCTGCGCGCAGGATTTTGTTGATCTGGAGGAGGGGGGGGGGGGATGAGTGCTTTTTGCTGTCTTTTTTCCTTGATCTGGAGGAGGGGAAAAGTGCCGCGCGAGTTTTTGTGCATAAATGGATCATTACAAAAAATCACTTTCCGCGCACGATTTTTTGTCGATGTGGAAGAGGGGGAAAGTGCTTTTTGCCACTTTGTTTTGGTTTTGTTGATCTGGGGGAGGAGGAGAAAGTGCTTTTGTTACCTTTTTGCATACTGGAAGTGTGGCCATAGCCAAGATGGGTCGAGGTCATCCATGGGAAAAGTGCCTTTTGCTACCAAACTTTGTCCTTTTGCTACATCTGTGACCTTTTGGTACCAAAAAATGTCCTTTCGCTACATGAGTCCTATTGTCAACTCCAAGCGGGAAGGTCATCTGTGGGGGTAGTGCTTTTGGGGAATTCACAATGTAAGAACTCTAAAAAAGCTTTCAAAGCGAAAAAATCACGAACAAGCAGCAATTTGGAGGTTCCCAACATTGGAGGGGTCGTGCAAATGCTCTGTGAGCTTTTACATTGTGATTACTTTAAAAAGCTCTCGAGTGCTTCAAACATTCAAACTTTTAAAAATGATGAATTACCAACATTTTGGGGGTTTCCAAAACTGGAGAAGGGAGGTGGTGCGAGTACCCACAAAGCATTCACACTGTGAGAATGAATTGTTAACTGCATTCATGAGAATGACGAATTAACAACATTCGAGGGTTTCGGGAATGCATTATGAGTTTTCATATTGTGAGAGAGCTTTACAGTGCATGACGAATTGGCATCGTTAGAGGGTCCTCAAGTCGGATACCCTGCTTTTATGAACTATCGCATATTGAGTTTGACATAAGTACTGGTTTCCAGACCACCACGGCCACGGCTCGTTTTTGGATTTTACATGCGGTTCCCCTTTCTCCTTTTTCTCTCTTTCCTCGTCACTCAACACGTCAACATCCGAGTCAAAGTCGTCCTCGTACTCTCTCCACGTGCCCGAGTCGTAGTGGCCGATAGCTAGAGTGTCTTCACCATTTTCCAAGATGAACCTCTTGTCATCGTATGGCGAGAGGAGGGATTTCAAAACTCGCACCGTACTCAACTCGTGTTCGACGCTAGAGATTTTCGCCCCAGTACCCTTTTGCGCTGGTGTCGTCGATTTCAAGGCGTATCTGTAATCGTCGAATGACAGGTGCTTCCTGACGAACGGCCTTTTTAACGGTCTCTTTTTTCCAGGTTTTGATTGCGTATATCTTCGCTCGCAGTCTGACGAACTCTTGGATTGGTACATTACCCATCTTGTCTTTCATCTTTCCCAGGACCTGCTTGTTCGACTCTGAGAAAAAGGGGTGGTCTTGGGGGGGGAGTAGTTGCTCGTATCAAAACATTCTCGGTTCTGGAGCATGTCATCAAACACGTCGTCAGTGAAGCAAATAGTCTGCATTAAAGACTGGCCTTGTGGAGATACACAATACACTAGTCTGAGAAAGAAAGAAAAGACTACTGCCCCGACTGGGACTCGAACCCAGGAAATCCCATTTACTAGCCGGGTGCTCGAACTACTGCACTACCGGGACGGGTACTGGCTACAGGCTCCAGTCGAGCTAAGTAGCTGTTCAATCTTTCTCAGTAGTGACATATCACAAACAAACATACAAGGAGGAAAAGCAACTTTGCTTCTTAGCCTCCACACAAGAAATAATGCAAGTAGTAAATAAAGAAAGAAATCACAAGGTAAAGGGTAAATGAAGCCAGCAGTCTACATTACAGACTTGCCTTAGCAGAGACTGTCCGTGTCGGTGAAGAGTAGCTTTACTCGTTCTCCGTACTTTGGCCGAATAAACTCGTAATGGAACTCGTACATCACGAGTTTAGACAGTTCCAAAATGGAGAATCCCGAGTAAGTAGGGAGATCGCACCAAACGCTTCGAATACGCTGGTTGATCTGCACGAGGTTTTCGTTCAAGAGGGGGGGGAGATGAGGCTTAATGGCGCGTCGACAGCTTGGTCATTAGCGCCAACCTCAGTCACAGTGCAGTGGTCCGGGTTGCCACTGCACCACACATTACAGAGATATTATTCAAACCCCTAATCTAAATCTTGTCATACATCTGTACCTACTGCAACAATTGAAAAACACCGGACAGGAGGACAGACTTATCGCCCAATTGACGCACAGTGTCATGTGGAAGATGGAAACGACGACGGAAACCATCAAGATGGCAACAATCAACAAGGAAGTGCCGGACCGTAAGTGGCCGCCGACACCAAAAACAAGAACTTGAAAGAGTCGGCATGGGGTTGGAATGTGGATTTCAGCACCCTCTAAGCGTCGGTGCATAGCTTGACGTCGACCCGATTTTGTTTGTTTTCCATAGTCTTGCCGAAAACCGAGTTATTCAGGAGCGTAAAGTAGTCCTTATTGAACGGAGCGGTCGGCGCTCTCCTTTTCTCGGTGTTGAAGTTGATGTACTCCTTCATCCATGGTTTCTGGTTGAAGGCGAGGACTCTTCGGATGTGGCGGAGAACTAGCCCGTGCCGGCGGTAGAATTTCAGGTTCCGGTAGTGGATAACGTACTTCTTATTGTGCAGAAGATTTGCAACGAGCTTGGTGTTGCCTGAAGATTTAATGGTGTACTTCAATTCTTTGGCCAAATCTTTCGAATAAGGGGACAAGAATTCCTGCCTAATATCGATCTTCTCCGGAGCGAGGAGGTAATTGTTGTGCTTGTCATGAAACTCTCTGGGATACTCGAGATCCACTTCCAGGATGTTTCCCTCGTCTGCGTCGTCCGGCATGGTGTCTACGTTGAAGGTCCTGGTTGCTTCCCTCGTCACGTAATGGAAGCCATCTTAAGGTAGATGGGCGCACATAACGAAGCCGTAAAGGTTGTTCATGTCCAAGTTTACTATGTAAGTTGAGGGTTCGCGAGGGTCGAAGTCGGATAGGTACTTGTTGTTTGCTCTCGCAAACCGCTTTCCCATGAAGGAAACTCCGCCTCGAACGCCAGAAGTTATCAGGTTGTGCTTCCCGACGTACGAGAAGAGTTGCAACTTGAATTTCACCTTTTTCAGCAGAGCTGTCCAGATAAATCCCGGAGTGGAGACGTAACAGCAGGGATCCAACTTATTGTTCCAGGCAAAGTTTCCTAAAATTTTCGAATATGTCCGTCGTTTGGTAGATCTCGTGGTACGCTCCTAGTTTCTTCGTTTTCATCTTGAGCCAGAGGTTGCACCCCCGAATGTACTCGTCACCCGTTAACTGTTCGTCTTTCAGGTGGGAGAAGAACGACATTCTTGATGGTAGTTCTTCTTTATCGATAACGGATATGTCTCGCACGTGCTAGTAAGGGTAGACACCCTTTCGCATCAGGAGATTCAGAGCATCTTCTCAAGTTGTGGCATCCTGACACAAAGCAGAATTTAAGCCGGAGTGCAAAGCTGCTTCGAGGATGGGAGAGCTGACGTTGTTTGCTGCGATTCTCCACCAGAGTGTCCAACGAAGCTTTCAATAAACTCAGACTGTCCATGAATCGCAGAATTATACCCTTCCTTTTAATAGTCGTGCTCAGAAACCTTTCCACATTTCGGCTAGTGTCCCTCGTGTCCCTTGAACTTGTGCATGGCAGATACCAGGAGGGGCATGTCGTAGCCTTCTAGGCCGTGGAATATGACGGGAATGGTTCTCCGTTCTCGAGCGCTCAAGTTGCATTTTGAATGAGCGGCTGCCCTGTACGTCCCGCTGATGTGGCAATGGTCCCTCACCTTTTGCTCGCTAACGTTCTTGGGGTCAGTGCAGTCGAAGGGGTTTTCGCAGTAATGGCAGACATTGGCGTGACAGTAGCTGTCTTTTTCGGCTCGGGTGAGTTACAGGGCTTTCACGTCTTTCAACACCGTAAGGTAATCTTGGGCTTCTTCCACCAGTCGTTCGTAAAACACGTCGATGGCATCTTCTCCCAAGAAATAGTGCTGGCTGATAATCTCCCCGTTCTGTCCAACAACGATGTAACCGAAGCTGCAGGGAGCGTGTAGATGTATTTTAGTCATCGAACTCGTTGAAGCTTTGGGTTGAGCGGTTTGCACGGGGCGAAGGATACACTCGAATTCGGCGTGGACGATACGCGGAAAGGGGTTCTTACGGTTGAAATGCCAAAAATTGAGAAAATTCTCCCCCAGGTGACTTGAATTTTAGAGCTTCTGCGGGGTTGATTTTCACACATTCTTTCTAGTGAGTCGAGAGCATCCATTCTTTTCCAAACCCGGTAAAACATTTCCGACAATGGAACTTACCGTGACTGCCCAAGCCTCCGAAGCGTAAAAATCCTGCGATGTTTCTAATGGCGCAGTAATGGGTGTTCATTGTTCCAGAGTCTTCGTCATATTTGCCACCCAGGAGGAGAAGATCGATGGGTTGACCGTCTATATATTTTTAGAGACACGAACCGGGTACAATCCTTCCACATAGTGAAAACCTATAACGTTGATGGAGACATCGTTCGCCTTTTCGAATTTGCCAATTTCACCTAGCTTCATCGGGTAAGAAATCATGCTGGTGTCGAGCATGTCCTCGAACTCGAGATAATCGTCTGGGTCTTCGTTGGTCAGTTGTAAACCTGCGGCAAGTACCGAGTACAAAAAACATTCCTGGTCGTTTAGGTTTAGGACATTAACAACGGCGTACGATTTGCCAGCGAGCGCATTAGGGAGCAGAATGTAGGACGTTGCCTGCAACGGTTTGTACTTTGCCGTCCTGATGACGAGGTTGTTCAGTCGGGAAATAACCCAACCACTTCGAATCTTTGAACTTTGAATCTTATCAAATGCTTCGTCCAAGAGTGCAGGAATATCATTCGGGTTGTAGATTTCCATGTATCGTATTAATGGTAGCAGAACCCCTGCATTTGGGACAGACGAACACAATCCCTCAGTGTATGGGTAAGTTGTCGACGAAACACTCAGATTCTTCTCTCAGAATGGATGAGTGTGTCGACCAAAGGTGATTGCATAGTTGATGTTGAGAAGTGTATATTTCTGCGCAGTAACACAAGTGAAATATTTTTTAGTATCCATTCTGAAAATACAAAATATTTATCCTTTTTTATTATTAAGGAAGAAAAAATTTTAGGAAGGGAAGACAACAAATTGAGGAAGAGAAAGGAAGAAAATAATTTTTTTAAATGTTTATTGCATCGAAATATTTTTACACGGAAAAAAGGGAAAGACATATTTATTTAAGATTGTAAATGTTGTCCGTCCAGCTGTTGTACTGGGAGTCATAGCCCTTCCATTTAACAAAGTAAAGCATTTACCCATCTTTTCCTTTCTTCTTACGCAATACATGTTCTACTAAAAACAAATCGGGAACTAGAGTTTTTTGAAGTTCCGGTTCGTAAAAACCTCTGGGCACCGGTTCACCCGACTCGTGTTTTAAAAGATAAGTAACCGACTGATTTTTTTGCACTTTGCGGACTGTGAAAACTTCGTTAGTAAAATTTTGCAAATACCCCTTATCGAAATGTTTCTTAACTGTAGAAATCCAGACTTTATTTCCTACAGCGAATTTGGGTTGGTTCAACAACCGTTTAGTACTAGTTCCTCTTAACAACGGTTCATGTCGTTTGGTTACTTTCCTCGGTTTAAGTTTTATGGCAGAATGAACCGTTTCATTTTAATTGGAAACTAACTCGTCGATAATGTTCGTCCACTCGTAAGTCCCCTGCCTGGTAAATCGTTTCCACATTCGAGTTTTTACGGTTCTGTTGAAACGTTCTGCCACGCTCGCTTTCTTCTCAGAGTACGCAGAATTCATGTTGATGTTATGACGCGTAAGTAGGGCTTTGAAGTCTTTATTGTAGAACTCACTACCTAAATCGACTTGTAATTTTTTAGGGGGTGTCGCATCCCGCGAGTTTTTTCCTGAAAGCTTCGGTAACGTCTACGCCGGATTTAGATTTAAGGGGAATGGCCCAAGCGAACTTGGACATGACGTTAATGCAGGTTAGTAAGTAGTTAAACCCTTGATTTAGGTTAGCCTAAGGTATAATTTTGACCAAGTCAGCGTGCCATAGATCGTTCAGGCTCAGTACAATCAGTTTCCGTCGGGTTGGTTTGTGAAGTTACGAGTTGATCCATTTTCTTTATTTCCCATTCCGAACTTAAGTTTTGTTTTCATGATTTTCTTAACGGTCGAAGCAGCTCACTTTCACCTCCACGCCAGAGAAGGATTATCTCTCACTCTTTGAGCTTTGGAAATTAGGACTTCATCGGCGGCGTGCTGATCCCTTAAGTCCGAGCTCTCGGAGTAAGCAATGTTCGGTTCTTTGCACGCTTCGTCTAGTTTATTAATTCTCGGGTCTCCTCGAGCCAATCTTTTTTCAAGTTTAGGTAGTATTGGTAGCCCGGCAAATGCATTTCTAGGAGTAACTTATCTACGAGTTTGTTTACGATTCCTTTCCCAGACTTGATAAAGGAAGCTCTTTTCATCCCGCACATTTCGCAAAATACAACCTGCATCTGCCTGTTATTTTTTTGCGGCGATAAAACGGACGGCTCGGGCCCATTAGAAGTGCGACGTTTACATTTGACGCAATACCTCATCTTGATATTTTTTTTATTCCATGGTTCTTTGTTTTATATACGATTTTCTTAAGCTAAACCTAAATTTTGATAAGCCACCCTTTTTTCCGAAGCAGTTATGATTTGTCTTTGCTGCATTTCTGATAAAATTTCGAACTTCTCGTTACTGTGCCCGTTGTGACCGGCCAAAGCAGAGTTATACAAAAGCCTGAGTCTCTTTACCAAGTCGTTAGGATCGTCGTAATATTTGTAATCGACCCTGCTACCCACTTTTTTAAACATGCCCGTCCCTTGTTTTTTGAGGTCTTCCCAAATCAGACCGATGATAGACCTGTACTTCATGCTACGACTAGATTTGGGTTTACGAGTATTTGGGTCATTGTTGTGATAAATAGCGTCAGTATTTTTTTAACATGGCCACACAATCTGCTTTAAATTCCGGCGCAAGGGTAGTTTCTTTCAAATTTTTGAAAACTAGCAAGTTCCAAAGGCCGCGTCTTCCTACATGTTGCTCCCCCTCGACCACTATGTTGTTCTCAAAGATTTTAACCGTTTTATTACCAAAGGTAAGCTCACCTTTGTTCTTATCGTACTGTAACCCGAATAGTAGATCAGTGTCTTTGGGATTTTCGAAAAATTTTATCAAGAAATATTTAGTAGTGTCTCCAATATTCTGGCCAGGTAATAAAGTATCGAGGGATCTTGTTAGGAAGCTCAGGTGGAGTGAAAATGCATCTAGCTTGCACCGCAGAATATGAAGGGGTGAGTCTAGGACCGGTGCACGTTGTCGTGTATTTGGTTTTGGACTCGGGTGGAATTCGCATTATAAGAGTTACAGCCGGACTTGAATATTGGGCAAGACTGTAATCGAGAGATGTTTTCTGACTAGGTGCAGGGGAGGGTGAGAGAGCCAGTGATTCGTAGTTGTCACTATATTCTTGGTCACTTTCTTCTTCTTTGTAAAATTTAATCGGCGTAGTTTAGGTGGCTAGAGTGTTTTTAATCGGTTTAGTTTACGTGGCTAGAGTGTTTTTAATCGACATAGTTTGCGTGGTTGCACCCAAATCAGGCCTCGGTTTCAGGGTGCGTACTACAGGTTAACAAAATTTTTGTAGTGATTCTTCTTGTTCTCTCTCCCCCTAACGTTGATTTAAAAACTTTTTAGTTAAACGTCTTTTGAGTTTTGTGATTTCTCGTTATGTCTCCATTCTTTTGTTTAATAGGCAAAAACAAACGTTTATATCTCCCCTCGTTTAACGTTTTGTTAATTGCTAAAAACCCATAAGGCTTTTTCCAAAAATTTTGACACAACGTTTTAAAGTCTGAAAATTCCATGTATGGGGCTACGTGATTTTCGTACACGTGTTTCAAATTTGACTCATCTACCGGAAAAAGAATTCATAAATTTGCATTGTCTCTAACTACTTGTTTAGGAATTCTCGTGTAGGACTAACTGCAATAAAAAAAACATCGGCGTTTGAATGACGCCTTGAGCGAAGTAACATTCGATGTTTTTTTGCTTTTCCAAAAGGCAATCATCAAAAACAATCAGGTTTCGATAATTAGAGTTCAGTTCTTCGGGTGGAATTAAATCAATTTGAGAATCGTGAAAAAAAGCGACATTCCTTCCTATTTTTCCTCAATTTCATCAAATATAGACTGCAAAGCTTTGTACTTTGACTAACATAAAGTTTTACTGTAAATAAATAACCGGTCGTAGTCGAGCCATCTTTCGTTACAGATGAAATTAAACAGTAAGTTAGTTTTTCCACAATTTGCAGGTCCTTTGATTAGACATTTGATATTCGAAGGTAGAAATGGATGATTTTTAGGTTCTTTCTTAGGTATGAAAGTCATAGTTTTTAATTTCAATAACTTTTTTATTCATACATTTTTTAATGTTTACAGAGATACCAAACCCATAAAGTCTTTATCCGTAAATTTGTCGTTGGAAACATCTGATTGAGCTACTCCATAGTCTGTGTTGCACCATAAATTCACGTTGCTGGGAGAATCATCAGTGACATATACTGCGGTAATTTTCCCGGTGACTTCCGTCAAGTTTAAAACGTTGTAAGATGGCAAGTTAAACCAGAGTTTTGGTCCGTCTGTTGGTGTAGTTTGTCAAGACGAAGGATCAATCCAACGAAAGAGATCTTTGATCCCGGTCTAAGGTCTCGAATTTGCTCACCGAGTTTTGTAAGTTTTCCCACGATCAATTTTGGGGCATCAATGGTGATATGGTTTGGACCACCACATACCATTAACGACGCTCCCTGGTCTGATTTCTGAATGATTGTGGTTAATTTGGACGATAAGTGTTCAACTGTTGCGTCAGGAAAAATCCATGTCATTGAGTCTTTATTTGCATTTCCTCGTAAGCCTCTACTGTGAGAGTCACCTATAATAAATGATTGTTCATTTCATAAACTGAGGGTTGAGGATTTGTTTGTGCGATTAATTGGCTCATGTGGGCTAGCATTCACTAAGCATTGATTTCTCACCGGAAGTTGGTTCTTTTGATTACACAGCAGTGCTACATTCTGGAGGTACAGCATCGTGTCATATGTAGTAGAAGAAGTATCTTGCTGAAGAATCGTATATGTTCATTTTTCCTCTTTTTTTCCTCGTGACTTTAGGTTGTAGAGAGCTAGAGAGGAAAGTCCAGCAAGCTTGTATTTATTTTGTTCAAGACCTGCGGTAGGTTATGTGGGGAAATCACATAAAGCCAGTTGATAAGTACGACGGTTGAACTTTCGTCGTATGGGACCCGCGGAGGTTTGATTCAGAGTGGCATTCTCATTTTTCTGTTGTCGTGCTATATTGTCTAAAAGGCAAGAGCTAACAGTAAAAGTTCCTTCAATGGATTTTGAAAGGAAGAATGTTACCTTAATTGAATTCTGTCCCAGTCTTTCTTCTATCCCACTCTCACCAGTTCCATCAATGTTTTGTTTCACTAGTGCAGCTGAAATTTCCTCTCTCACCATAGTGGTGAAGTTTATTGTATGCTGTTTCAATGCTTCATTCACAAAAGATCGTCGTTTCTCAAGTGAACCCTCGATGGACATTAAGTGGTCTTGCAGTGTGATCTTCCACCAATCTTTGAGTGTATCTGATTTAGTTCCGTACTTAACTCAGCAAAGAGCAAGATGGATTCTTCAATTTTTCCGAGTTTCCTACTGATTTCGAGTAGATCAAGGTCCTTCTAAAGCAAAGAGCAGTTAAGCTTCTTCTGAATGGAATTTGCTAAATCCGACATTTTAATTTCAGGTTCATAAGTCGCCTTTAAGGAATCTGAACAAGAGACATCATGGGAGAGGATCCTAGTAAATGGGGATTGACCCATATCAAAGATTCTGTAGTACGACTGCTGTTCTTACATGCTCTGCTTTTCACGGAGGGTGGAAAAAAAATCCTCTAGTATAGATTTTTCCAGTGAGGCACTCGCAAATGAGCACGAAAATGGCTCCATTAAAGTGCATTTTTTTTAATTGTCAGCAGCAAGATTTGAACCCACGTCTATAAAATCCACACACACACACACACACACAAATGGCGTCCCCCCCCACGAAGTTTACAGATTCACAAGTAGAACGTCCATACAAGGTCACACAGTGGCAAATTCGGGTCACAAACACAAGTTGGTCTTGACCAGTTCATAAGGCAGATATACTCACAACAGTAATTCACAAACACAAGGCAGCCACAAAAATTGCGTCTAGAAGAGCCTAAAATACGTGCATTGACCAAACAAATTTTGCCATCAATTTATTTTGTACAGAACCTCAGTTTGTGCCGCCATATCTTGACAACGAGCAGTGAATTGGCTGTTACCAAGTCTGTTAAAGGATGGTGCCACTTGAAGTAAGTGGGTGAATCTAAACGAACGAATCCTACACGGACAAAGAATCCCTATACATTCTAAAATATGTGAAGAAGGAATTTCGTCTTCAAATTCATTCTTTGTGGCCCTCCATTGTTATGAAATTTTAAGCAAAGCAGTATACATGCAAAATATACCACAGCCACGCATCTGGGATGCCCGAATAAGTCGTCGTCATCCAACACAATCCCACAAATCGTGTAATTTTTAGTACACTTACACTTGCAAAACACACTTTTCATCAAACAGTTTTACATTCTGGATACGGGACATTTTTTGGTAGATTTAGCATGAATGCAAATCAGATCAACATTGCGAACGTTAATATGTCCAGAACAGACAAACACACACACAAAACTAAACGCACAATATATTATTGTTATAGGCTACATGGGTTACAAAATAATAATACAAAAGTAATGATTAAAAAAGGCAAGACTGATGAAAAAAATCGATATTTTCACTGATGCACAACTAGTATTACAAATTTCGGTTTAGGTGGATTCCATTTTCCATTGAACAGGCAACAAACACACAACCCATACTAACCATGCCACCTTTTTTTAATAATGTCACAATCGAAGCTGGTACACGATCAGTGATATGTTGCTAGTTCTATCAATGCGTGTGCTGTTTTCAACAAACCATAACACTTCAACACGTAATGTAAATATGATGTTGACAGTTTTAAAAGCTTTACAGTAAAATATTATATCTTTTGCTTTGTACACCTCACAACATTATCACAACATCTAAACATAGTTACATAAAACACAATACGAGGTCAGCTGACTTATAATTTTATAGTGTTTTTGTTAACAGGCTAGTTTGTAGTTTGTTACGAGTTTTGTTAATTTCTTTCTTTGTGTTAAACCATCGCAGCCCCCTAAATCTATTATCACAAATGCACATCAAATTTCACTTGACAAAGCATTAGAAATGTGAGGTTATGTACAATCAGTGGATTTTATTGGTGACATATGTGCATAAAGTCACTGAACTGCAAGTACTCTCGTTGCCATTAACCGATTATTTTTATAGCTTGGAATTAGTTCCAGTGTGAGCTGCAAACCTTGTGCGTAGTCTCCAGAGTCCTAGACCAAGGTGAACAACCACATTGCAAAGCTGGTCAGTTGGGTCAGTTGCCATCTTAATAAACCCCAGATTGAATCCTACGACCATAGGACTTTAACGAAAATAGTTAAAAAGTCGTCCTATGATATGGAGAGGCCGAGTCAGCTATGAACAATAATTACCGAAAAAAATCTTTAAAAAGATCATATTTTTCAAGTTTACTTCTGTTAAATTTATCAAACGGTTTATCACGTGAGCAAATGCACCACTCAGCAAAGCTGTGAGTTTTATTTCTTCATTTTTTTGTGCATTGTAGCCAATTGAAAGGGTGAAGCTTAATGTAAAGGAACACGTGTATTTGAGTGCACATTAAAATCGTAGTCTATACAATGGTACGTTTTCTTTTTGGGTCCTTTGGTACTACACTTTTTACTTCCCTTTAAATACCAACCACTAAATCTATGTAAGCTTCGTAACTTATTCAAGGGTAAATCTAATCAAAACGTTGGAAATACTAAAAGACCAACTGCTATGATTCTAGTCACAAACCTTTGTGTGATGACAAGTCAATTAGTTTATTTGTTTGGCAACTAAACGTTTTTAGATTGTCATGTATATTTTTATATTTCACAACCTTTTGTAGATATAGCGGTCGTCTCTTTTTTTTTTGCGTTTCCACAATTTTTGAATAGATCTTAATGGCTTTGTTAGTTGTTATTGTAAGCATTTCTTCTCATTGCGGTCATGGCACAGTTTTCTATAATCAATAAGCTTACTGTGGTTCGTATGGCATTGAGCAAAAGAAGAAGAAGAAAAAGCCTAATTTAGAATTTGAATTTTGTGAGGAGTTCCAAAGCACGTGGCTGACGATATTTTTCATACAGCATAAATGGCTTTACAGTGTCCAAACTACATTACACAATACTTATAAATGTTAAAATTTTTTAGTTGCATTAGTTATGTAAGGTAGAAAACTGGTGAAAGTAAGCTCAGTACGACATTTCAATGTTAAATGATAATACTGGGCATCTATCAACACGTTTACTCGGTAAAGCTTTATTTATTGCTAGTTTGATGCTCATTTTAACGTGGAGGAAATTCGCTAGCACACTTTTTGAACAGTGGTAATTTATAGTAATTTGTGTATGAATAAATTTGTAATTTTTTACTTGCTGGAATAGACTTTCGTGAAGATGTGTGTTTCACAGAATATTTAAAAACATCCTGGTAAATGAGATGAATATGCATATAATTCACTGAATAAATTATACTTACGCATACATCCAGTACCGCCTGATGTATACCCAACAGCATGGCACTGGCATGCATGTGTAACACCGGTGAAAGTACATGAATTCCCCGGAAAATTTATCAGGCAAACATCAGACTGGGCTTTGTTGCATCCAGTTTCTAAAGAGAGGAGATAATATTTTCGTATTTATAGAAGCGACGTGTAAAAGACATAATGTGGTCTAATAAACATATACAGATCGCTGCAAACTATCTACGAGTAAAGACAACACACTAGCACAAAAGCGAAAGTCCTACTCTAAAAATAGGTGAGATTATGTGTGCCTTTTTATAGGACTTAAATTTTATTGAGATGATGTTTCTTAGAGTGGACCCATAAATCTAAATCGCAACTAGTGTTCCTTGTGAATTTTCCCACAGAAAGTAATTGTTACTCTCTACCAAGCAATAACTTAAAATGCATTTAAGGTAAAGTGACTAATCAGTCGTTTACCGTTAATTCTGGCCACAAACATATTATTGCAGTTATTATTACAGTTAATTAAAACAGTTAATTATTACAGTTAATTCTGTCAAGGGATGTTTAACGTAGGATGGAAGGAGACTGAATCTTTTGAAAATTTGTACTAATCGTTTAAGAATGTCTGAATCAATCGACACACTTCGCAATAATACCCATAGTGTCCAGTTTTCATGCTGTTATTTAAGTTAGATGTTAAGGAAGCTAATGTTGCTAAAGCACTAAGAATAAATGCAGTTTCCATTGAGTTATAACCGAAGCTGATGTATGGTCCACCTACACTATTAATTGGCTAGTTGTTTCTTGCACGGCATTGCATTGTCATAAGCTTCAGTTTCAGTATTTATGATAAACCATCATCGTAACTGATGAAACAGTTTATTATTAAACAGTGTAATGTGGACCACTAAACGATATTTAACAATGTTTTTACCGTACATTTTTAAAGTTTCTAACTTAGTGTAAATTTGTCTGCAAAATCATGAACATAAGCTGTTGGTTTTTAAAGAGTTCTTTAGCGGAAGTGTTATACTCTGAGGCATAATAACGTACTAGATTTACAGCAATACTAGAAACGAAAATTTTACGGTCAATTGTATAAAATTAGAATTGATGTGCTCTAACAAAGGAAATAGGTCTTCAAATTTATGTTGTAGTACAGGAAGATATAAATTGGGAATGCCTTTGATACACAGAGAATACCTGTAATTTCATACAAGAACACATTTTAAGTTTTCAGCCATTAACCATTCTGGCCTTGTTTACAATAAAAATGTTAAAACGATGAGAAAAAACCGAAGTACTACTCCCTCATTTACATACATTTTCGGAGACACCATGCGTGAAATCTATACATTTAACCACCATCTCTACATTTACACAGCTTTTTTAGTCCAAACTTGTTCATTGTTAAAAGCATGGCAACAGTTTAAATATGCAATTGTGATCACAGATGTAAAAAAATCATTTTGCTTTCCGAATTTTGTTTTTATTGTTTCTGTGAATTCTTGTTGAACACTCGTTTATGAATACAAACCTTCTGAAGAAGAGATGGAAGATTGCTATTTTATTTATTGCATAGGAAAGGAGTGTTTACAAAGATTGTTCTTACATCGGATCAGGTTAAAAGATGTTTAGGGTTTATTTTGAGGACAAATTTCGCAACCGAACAGGCAGTTATATTATCAGAACACTCTTTATACTTACGAAGACATCTTGAATTATTGTAAACTGGCTCGAATCCTATGGAATCGCATTGGCATTTATAACGAGATTCATCGATGGGTGTACAAGTGTTATTTGCAAGGTCAACTCGGCAAAAAGTATCAGCAGAAGCACGACACCTTTCCTCTGCAATTTAAATAACAAAAAGCAATTAAAATTTTAAAAGAGAAAATAGAAATTTAAATAAACAAACGTATATTGTGAGAACAGTCAATGCAGCAACTATTTGCTTATGGAAAATTTGCACAATTCGGAGTTACGAGTTTAAATTGACCACTTTTAGGTGGATACTTGTTTCAAATGATTATCGTCCATGGGATTTACTGTGTAATAATCTTAGCTTTTAATTCTTAAATAATTGATGTCTCCATCACCAGAAACCTGCAAGTTGGAAAACATTTTATCTTTTCATGTGGACATATGTACGAATTTAAAATATAAATGAAACAATAAAGGATTAGATAAATTACTGAAATAAATCCCTTCAGTGTTAGGATGTCTTGTGTTTTATTTGCACACAAGTCAGCATCGTAATTCGATGTCGCAAGGAGACCAAGGGCCTGGCCACTCAATTACTCAGGTTCGGGGTAAAACTTTATAAATCTAGGAATGCATGTTCGTGCTTCTTGCATGACTTGAGAAAAACAGTTTAGTTGAAAGTGGAGCATCGCTGTTGGTTAGAAATTAATTCGAAATTGTTTGGTAGCAACTCCAATACCCATTCCAAAGGAAACGTTGATCACACATATCTTGTAAAAATTAGAATGAAAAAGTATAAAATGTATGAGGGTAGAGATTAATGTTGTTCCAGCCGTTATAAACAAGAAATATCCTTACAATTTTAAACATTGTACTAGACTGTGTCCCAATATTGCCATATCACACTTTAGATAAAATTAAATTTAAGTTTCTTTCTCTTGTGTGTCTTTGCTTAGGTTTACATAGTTATTTCAACTTTAAAAAATGGTGAATATTAGTACATGAAACTAGCACAATAAATAAAAATAAATTAAATTCCGTAAATTGCATTCAGTTGTGATATACATTCTCGAGCATAGTGATTGCTTTTCAAGTGCGAGAAAGGAACATTCGCACTGAAAAGAAAGGAACCTTTGCACATTCGCACATAAAGGATACATTCGCACTGAAATGTATCATTTACAATATTGCAGTCATTATCCAAATAAGTTAAACAGAATACCTCTTCCTTTTCTGTACAAAAGGTATTTGGCTGGAAATAATGAATCATTTTAATGAGCCAGTATTTTTATTCAGCCATGATGGTATTATTTGGGTCCGTTACCAAAGCAACATTATTAAAATTTTAAATATTTAACCTGTAGTATTATCATTGCAAACGGTTCCCCACAATTAAATAGACCTTATAATTATAATGACACAACTAATTCGACTCTTAAAACTTAAAAGAAAAATTAAGTTTTTTGTGAAGATTCTAGCTTTGTCCTTAATATTTTGCTTAAACTGTACGTTTAACCACGAAAGATTCTCCCTCGGCATAGAAAGATCTGGAATATTTTTTATTTCTTCAGCCTTTCAGTGTTACCAAATTTCGCCACCGGAGCATCTCCCACACCACCATAAAAATATGCAGAACTACCCTTTTCTGCCACTTAGGCATGTGCCAGGAAATTATGCACACCTTTGTTCCACATCTTTATTTTTTATTATATTTTTAAATTGCTACCCTGATTGTGTCCCAGTTCTGTCTGGGCGCGCAATTTTTTATTTCTTTTTACTTGACTATCACCAGACTTGCCGTTTCACCTAGTTTCATGTTTTCTTAAGTCTTAAGTTTCTCTCTTGAGAAACCAGAAGTGGTTCGGGACGTCGAGTCATGCACATTGCTTTCTCCACATCTTGCTGGCTTCATCCTTTCATTACCAATATCAATGACTATCAGCTCATACACATCTTACACAATGCAGTGACAATAATAATTGAACAACAAGAAGAACATACATAGGAGTAATCTCAAGTTAACTCCTTATTTTCACTTTTTCAATTTCTATTTTAAATGTATTCATTATTTTTGCATTTATTTTTATTATATTTACTTCAGTTGAACTAAATTGTTATACTTTCATAATTTAACCAGAGTTTTATTTTGTAAGTAGGGGAAATACAATGATTTAGTTCTAGGTGTATGCATTTTTTACAAGTTTTTTGTTAAGGCAATTATACAAATTGACAACCTTAATAATTGAAAAAACAACATAGGCACTATTTCCGTGTACTCTTCCCCTAGTTTGAACCAGAAAAGTTACTGAAATATCTTTAGTCAATTATAAATATTATGCTGTCATGATGTAATTTATTGATGCTATTTGTTAATGAGAATATGAATATTTTAATAATGATAAGGATCTGAAAGAGTGATATCTGCTGACACCAGCCCTGATGCTTACGAAACGTTGACAGAATTTATCTATTCATCGTCAACTGATGATGTGCATCTAGGGGAATGCAAAAGTCAATCTTTGCAAAACTATGTATAGGTTCTGTTTATTCAAGTTTTTCGTGTTATGTGGTCACATGGTTATTGGTCATGTGGTCATCGTTTCCCTCCCTTCCCCTTTTTAGTCACTTGTGGTTTTGGCGATGGAGTAGCTGAGATGTTGTCAGGTTAAAAAATTTGATGTTTCTAAAACCAATATTTGCAGTTTAAATCATATCAAAAACCCAAATTGGTAACAAAAGGAATTGGCAAAGTACGGAATGGTTCGGCCCTTCAAAGGAGTGATATGAACATGTCAAAACATTCGTCAAGTTAATCGCATTGACTAATAATTCGATGGTTAAATGAAAACTAGAACATTTCTACTTTCGGTAGCAATGTTCAAGTCTTCGTTGAACATCCAAAGAATAGTCGGTGCGATTAACTTGGTCAATGTTTTGGAATGTTGATATCACTCCTTTGAAGGGCCGAACCATTCCGTACTTGGCTCTCCCTTTTGCTAGTTTTTTTTTTTATCTGATATCACTTTTTTTTTAATTCTGTATTAGACTCAACTCAACTAGCCTGCAGATGTGTAACAAAGTGCCACTTCAATAATAGCTTGACTGGTAATTTGTCTAATATTTTAATTTCATATCACTCATCATTGAAACTCATGCCGTACCATTCTCAACCTTGTCGCCTCTTTATCAGTTTTTGGTTTTGTTTTATTTTCGTTTTATTTATCTTTACCACTTTATCTTTACCACTTTTTTGCTTTATTTTCACATTTGTTTGTTTTCGTGGATTAGACGCAGACACAATTTCTTTGTAGTCAGGGAGCAGTTGTTACATTTTAAGACCTACTTTAGAAAATTAGCTAAGTTTGGTTTTTTGATTGAAATAGCTTCTTAACATCATCTAGTGTCGAATTTTCTTGTCGAATTTTACTTGTCGACCCCTGCTTATGTCCGCCATCTTGTTTTTTCAAAATGGCCGCCTCCAAACAACTAAAATGAGTTATAACTCGACTTTAAATTCAGCTAGAGACTTCGTCTTTGAATTGACACCCACATTTTCAATGTAGAGGATCTTAAAATGATGACGGTAAGGTAATCCAAGATGGCGGACATTAAATATCAAAATGGCCGACTCCAAACACATAAAATACCTTATAACTCGACTTTAAATTCACCCAGAAAATTTGTTTTTGAGGCTACACGTACGTTTTCGATGCAGAGGCTCTTGAAAATGATGACATTAAGGTAATCCATAATGGCAGAATTAAATATCAAAATGGCCACCTTCAAACATCTAAAATACATTACAACTCAACTTTAAATTGAGCTAGATAGAGAGGTAGCGAAAAAGTGAATAATGCCAATTTATTTCAGATCTGGCAACCAATGTCCCTCTTTAATTTTAGTTAGTACATTTGTAGATGGGTCTAAAAATCCCAAGACACAAATTTTCATGCCCCGAATCCCCCCCCCCCCATTAAAAACGGGATGGGAACGGTTTTTTGGCGTTAACACCTTAACCGTCGGTAAATCAAAAGCACAATGTGAAGAAATAACCTTCAGCACACAATTCTGGACAGAAAAAAATGATATACAACTTTTACGTAAAAGCAACCCTTGAACCCCAAAATTGTATTTAAAGTAAATCACCTTAAAATTTGCGAGAAAGATCCTTTTTTTTTCAATTGGTTGTTATATGTATTTTCGTGTTCATAGTGCTCTTGCGAGCCCTCTAGTAGCCCTAAGTGTACATGCTTAGGATTTTCTGAAAGGTGGGATCTATTCTTTCCATTAATTCTATCAAAAACTGCTTACCTTTGATAGAGACCGTCCTATGCCCATTTAAAACCTTCAAACATCTAAAATACATTACAACTCAACTTTAAATTGAGCTAGATAGAGAGGTAGCGGAAATGTGAATAATGCAAATTTATTTCAGATCTGGCAACCAATGTGCCTCTTTAATTTCAGTTGATAGGGACCTTACCTTTGATAGGGACCGTGCTATGCCCATATAAAGGTAAAGAGGTTATTTTCGTAGTAGCGAAAGAGTATGGTGATTTTAGAAATCAAAGTGCTATTGTGACCCCTCTAGTAGCCTAAAATGGACATGCTTAGGATTTTCGGAAAGGTGGCGAAAGGTGTATTCTTTCCATCAATTCTAATCGCAATAGTTTAGCTTAGATAGGGTCAGTTAGATGTTTGAAAGCGGCCATTTTGATATTTAACTCTGCCATTGTGTATTACCTTAATGTCATCATTTTCAAGAGCCTCTGCATCGAAAACGTGAGTGTAGACTAAAAACGACTTTGCTAGGTAAATTTAAAGTCGAGTTATAACTCATTTTAGGTGTTTGGAGGCGGCCATTTTGTAAACCAAGTTGGCGGACATAAGCAGGGGTCGACAATTTTTGCGACAAATAAAATTCAACACTACATGATGTTAAGATCCTGTTGAAATTGAAAAACTACACTTGGCAAATTGCATAAAATAGAAAACAACTGCCCCAGACTATTGGCAACGTTGTTTACATTTGTGACGACACACTAGCATGTGTCTGGATACGCACATTGTCTTTGTCCGAACTTTGGTGTCCAATCAGAAACGATGCCGACCAAACCAACAATGGTATAACAAAACTTTCATACTTACGCACCCTCCTACACCATTCCCGTCACACCCCCAGGCGGTAAACCAGAAAAGGTATGCAGTATCGTACTGCAGCCATTCATTACATTTCATAGCTGGAAGTCTCGCTAACAGTGAATAATCACCCAACGGGAATTGAAATGGGGATGAGAGAACTACAAGTAGAAACTAGCAACTAGAAACTGCTAACACATTTGCAACGTTATTGACAAACAAATTTTGCATTGAAAGCTGCTAAGCTGACATTCCTACAACGTCAACGTTTTAAAAAGCCAGCAAGTGCATATGTATACAGTAAAATGCTACTTTTCGGGATTTTTCATCCCGTTGTCAAGCAAAAAATATTTTATAGCGTAAGATACAAGTCACAAGATACACTAAAATGTTTTCCCATTTTAAAGAAAAGCAAGCATGGAGCGCTCTTATTGGTTTTCTTTAAAATGGGAAACCATTTAAGAGTATCTTGTGACTTCTAGCTTTTGCTATAAAATATTTTTTGCTTGACAATGGGATGATAATTCCCGAAACGTCGCATTTTACTGTATACATATGCACTTGCTGGCTTTTTAAAACGTTGACTACTTTTAGTGCTTTTATTCTTTCAATCTGACATTCCTACACAAGTTAATTTTCGTCAGGTGGGTCATTGCTCTCTATTTTACCACAATTTAAGCTTTTGTGCCGCATTATTATTTTCCCCTAAGTACTTGAAATATGCCCAACTATGCTTCAGGATCTAAGACACTTACGGTATGGCGTCGCGCTACAATGGATTACCTCCTCGACAATTGAATTGATGTGATGTTTGTTGCTTAACTTGGTGCGACACACTAGCGTGTGTCTAGATTTCACTCCTCACCCCTCCTCGCACCGCCAACTATTGTCCCTTTTTTTAATGTAGGGGGTACAGATAAGATGTAGATTTGTATTTTTGGACATTTCTGTAATGGTGTTGTGCAGTGGCAACCCTGAACACTGCACTGCGACTGAGGTTTGCACTAATGACTTAGTTGCCGTTGCGCCATAGAGCCACAACCCTCCTTAATTAGCAGATTCCCATAACCTCTAAAACAAGTTTACAGTAGTTATAGATTTTGGAGAAAGAGTCACCATTGACTAATTGCAGGGCTACCCACAATTTTAATTGCAGACATATTTGTAGTTTAAATTTCTCTCCATTACATCGCCAACTGATACGCCCGAGCCACGTTTCCCTTTCGCCCTCTCCCCCCTCCCCCAATTCGCTCTTCCAAATTGTGCCACAAATAATTTTGTCATGCTAGTTCGGTAAGTCCATCAACAGACCATTTTTACGACATTGGTACGCCATTTCTGTTTTGCGGCGTAGTGTATCAATATTGTGTATGGCATTATTGATCACGGCTTTTTTTTATGTGCGGTATTTTTATGAATGACCTTTTTACTTGCAGCATTATTACCACAGCATATTGTAGTTTGGCATTATTCCGCGGCGATTAAATTTGAACCGCGCCAGCTGCTTCAGGTAAACAACACCTTAACGACCCATACAACTCAAAAACTATATCTACAATCAAGTAGAAACAGAGGGACGACTAATTTCATGGAATGTACCCTAGTTATTGAAATGCAAAGCTACCATGCTTTGAAATGTACGGTACTGTATTTGATGGGTTATGATAAAAAGTATTAAAAATAAAAAAAAAATAAATAAATAATATAAATCAGCATCCTTTTCAATTCTGTCTTAAATTATATGTGCTCTAATTATATTAAAATAAGTTAGCATGTTCAGGTAACCATTCTAAAGAACGATGAATACAAAACACAATGCGTAATGCAATTTATATAATTCTACTTTGTGAATTAAACTTAGGTAAAACTCCTTTTTGCTAAAGAAGTAATTTGGTCTAAAACGAAAACGATTGCCCGGCTGTAGAGGAAGGGTAGACGGTATTGGGGTTGGGGTCACGAATGCCTTACCACCAAGGTTAGTCCTACCCGGCACACAATTGTCCCCATTGGTATCGCCAAACGTGAGGGACAAGTGAGGGGAAAAGCCGTATCATTGGCAATGTTTAAAAAAAAATAATAAATGTATAGCAGTTTAACGCTTCGTCAAAACCAAGTGTCAATCTTAATCATGATAAATAAAATAATAATAAAAAAGCTATGGTCACTAGGAAAGGCATGACCAGGAACCAGCGAGCATTACTGGGCATACACTTGTCCAACAATCACCCCCAACTAGCAGGCGACAACATAATTGGGTATTTTCAAAAATGTCTCAAAGTTAAACGACAGAAGCAGCCGTAACGATCCGCTCAGACAAAGTATTCCACGTCGGGACCATCCTAACGGGAAAAAGTACTTCCGGCAATTCAGTTTGTCCGAGAAATAATTTATAACTATGACCCCCCTAGTCCTGCTCACATTGCTAAGGTCAAAGAATGGTCAATTTATCTCCAGATAGCCACGCAGAATTTTAAATGTTAATATTAGGTCAGCCTTAAGTCGGCGCAGTTCAAGGTAGTACAGCTCGAGACACTTCAAAGACAGACAATAAAGCAGCTGTGAAAGGCCAGGAAGCCATTCGTAAATATACACTGCACCGATTCCAAATGGTCACTGTCTCGCAACAGGTAAGGGGACCAAACCTGTGAAGCATACTCCAAAAGTGGGAAAACATAAATTTTAAAAGGACGGACTTTAGTATCTACACAGCCAGAATTAAAAAAAAATCCGGTTCAAAATTCCCAAACTACGATAAACATTTGCTACTACGTGATCACAATGGGTGGTGGATTTTAAGGAAGAGTCAAACCAAACACGGAGATCCTTAACTGAAGAAAAATTCGGAATTGTGGTCTGATTCAAAACATATGAGTGGGAGCTCTTAAAATGTCCTATATGAAAGGATTTACACTTATCATCCGAAATAGGCAACTGCCAATCCACAGACCAACGAAAGACGGACTTAATCCCGAGTTGCAATTGATATTTTGAGGTCAAATTTACAAGAACAGAGTGCAGCATTAGGACATCAGCAAATTCCTCCTGACTTGCATTGACTGGGTTGCAACACAAGTCATTTAAATATAAAATGAACAGATATGGCTAGGGCATCCAATCCCGGGATCTCGAATCCTGACCAATTTTTCATCCCGAAAAACCCGGGATTTTGACTACCTAAATCGCGGGATTTACGGGATTGAAAATAGGTTAAATTCGTATAAAAAGTTAAATGGATAAAAATTCGTCTTTTGTTTACTGTGGAGTGAGAAAGAGAAATAAAAGTTAACACGCAATTTCAATTGCACACACAATATATAATGTTAAAACTGTATTTTGTTTATTTGTCTCTTTACTGCAGTGTCATTGGTCAAATGGACTGCAACATCGGTCCGTCTGTAAGCCTAAGTATGAACTTCCATGTTAAACGTCAAACTTTGAGACCCTATGGTTGTCTCCGGAATTGACATAACCTAGGAAATTCGGTAGTTGGAGTGGCGTCATAACTTTTTCACGATATTAAAAATTGTGACGACAACAATGGAACCGTTTAGCCGCCACAGCATGGCCATATCTTATTGTTGTTTTTGTTGTTAGTCTTGTTGTTGGGACTCTTTGCCATTACCTGGAGATCGAACCTAATGGATCGATTTTCAAGTTTTGTACATTAAACAATGAACAAGTCCTGGAGCCTTTTAAAGACGATTTTGATGTGATAACATTCTTGTTGACATTCCTCTTCTTGTTGGGGAAGATTTGCACCTAACTATACATCGAACCAATGAAATAATTTACAATATTTATAACTTTAAATGCAGATATTAATTAGGGAACCGGGTCATTTTATCCGGTCTTTCAATATGACTACATTTTAATGTGATTACAGTATTGCTGATATTGTTATTTTTGTTGGGAATTTTTTTCACCTAGATAGCAAACTAATGAACTGATTTTAAAGTTTTATGGCTAAACACGTAGGTATGAACAAGGCTCAGGCCTTTTGAACGACCCCCTGTGGGCTGGGGGTAGAATAAGCCCACCGTACCCCTGCGTG
>JAHWFP010099667.1:0-36021 GCA_023313725.1 Lithobius niger | reverse complement strand
AAAAAAAAGGCGAAGCTGGACGTAAAGAGAGCAAGCCATGGAGTGTTTGTTGATCATGAGGGCAGTCGGGAGTGGAGGAAGAATCTGCTCGTGTGACAACCAACTACCGACACGACAAAACGTAGAGGGAAATCACTTCTGCCTTTAGGACAGTCGTGTCTGGAGGAAAATATCGACCAGTCTGATATGGGCTTAAGTTGATTAAATGTTACAGCTACTTTAAAATCGTTCGGCAAGTTACTGAATTTGCCAATTCCACAGACTCTACAGATGGATGAAATAAGACCATACAATTCTCCAATTTAAACTTTGATCACACATCTTTAAATCCCGAACCGGTGGCCGGCCATCTTTGCAAATGTCTGCTTTTTTTCCCCTCCCCTTCGGAATCTTGCTATTTCTCCTTATCAAATCACTTCTGTATCTTCACCACTTGCCAAAATCTCCCACCAACACGTCTTGCGTACCGTAAAAGCGATAGCGTTCGGTCTTCGATTCTGCCGCCCCACCCCCCGCCACACCCAATCCCCTCCCCCACCCATCGCGAGGCGTCTATCGCAGCGGCTATCATCATCATCAAGCGCGCAGACACGAGACCATGAATTGGTCCAATTACACAAATTACATCTTGCACGAAAAGCGGGAAGCGTCTTTTCTTATCAGTTCCCGAGCTAGTATGCGCGCGATGGGCGCGAGCTGGTGCACTTCAAGAGCGCGGCGCAGACAGTGATGACGGCTTTATTGCTAGGCGGAAAAGACTGTAGATGGCGATGACAGCGCCCTCGCCTTAGGCTAGTAGCGGATGCGCACGACGAAAGCCCACTGAGATTGCGCGCATCTTTCTCCTCGAGAACGGGAGGGATATGCTTCCTCCCTCTCGCCGAACGTAAAACAAAAGTACCAAAAGTTTAAGACAGACGCTTAAAATTGAAAATGTGCTGTCAGGAATAATATAAATCGAAAAAAAATCCAAAAGAAATCATGAAGGCTGGGCTCTACAAGGCACAATGCCACCGTTTTGACGCTGCCGGTCGACTGTGATGGATTTGTGCTGAAACCCGCTGCTACCGCGTAAACAATTAAAAATCGAATGGTGTTATTTACACTTATTTACTACAAAGATATGCCTTTTTTTGACTCTTAAATACAAAAAGAATATTAAAATCGACTGAATACAATTGAATTGAATGAACAGAATGAATTTTATATTTACCAGTTTTACTCGTTCCTTTTTAGGTATTACGTTAAATTTGTTAAGTTTGATTGTTAAATTGCGAAAGTTTTGTGGAGACCAAAGGCTGATGACATCACATTCTTGAGGCTATCGAGGTGCAAGTTGACTGTTCAAACATCGGCAAATTGATGAGTTACTGCTGCACCCGGACCACGAAAATAACGCCATTACCGATATCCCCACTCCACCACTGGCAAATTCTGGGGGCAGAATAGGTTGTCAGTTTGAATCCGGGTCATGCCAGTCCAACGAAACGTAACTGCATAAAGGTGGCTTAAAGGAACCTTTTCACCTCCTAGATGCAGCACCATCTTCGAGCAATATAAAGAAAATATCGGTAAATTAAAAAAAAAGAAAACACTTCGCAGCAGCGCCGCGAATTTTCATAAATAAAACGAGACCACGTGACCCACATCAGCCTATTGGATGACGGAGAATCTGGAACGTGGATGCTGTGTTTAGAATACGGGCAACGCTATCGAAATGGCGAACCAGCGCCTTTAACGTATGATTTTCGCTCTTTGGCTGGTTTTCCCTCTTTCCGTTATATAATATTCACAGCGATTTATGCGTATTTATTTGAGCAACGAAGGCTGACCGGACCTTAAGCGATTTTCAATGTGTGATTTCTCTCTGTTGTATTTTGTGTTACGTTTGCCCCCTCCTGAAGTTTGGCTTCACTGCAATGACTCACATTCACGACAACAACACATCGACAACATCGCAAATCTAAGCTGATTGGAAAGCTCAATCAGCGGGAGGGAATTAGAGTGATTGTTAGTAGGTGAGGGCTATAGTTGCGGGGCACCCGCTGATACACGTCTGCTTGTGATGGCTCCCATGTGCTGTCCAGCTAGTATGGACGATACCGCATTGGCCGAGTCACCGAGCAGACGCCGATGTAAAGCGGCATATGGGAGGTCAGGATCCGTAGTCGACAACGCAGGACCGCTCGTTGTAATCGCCTTAAATTCCAATTACTAAGTCACTTATGAATATTGAGGTGGCGAACACATGGGAAAGCTTCCATCTGAGTATGTATCTTCCTACCCCCCCCCCCCCCCCCCCCGACTTCGCCACCCCCACCCGGCTCCCCTTTCCGCCCTCAAACCTCAGAGGGATGTTGTTCTGGCTCACCCCATTATCGTCAACCAAACGCAGAATTAAGCATCAGAAATCTGATGCGCTAGCATGAGTTTGTCCGCCACGCCAGACTGCTCACAGATGGCGCTATAAGCCTCCAGGCGGGCTGGTTGTTGACGCCGCCTTGTCGCGTTTGTCAACACGCCGTGGTAAGGTGATGGAAAGTTTGTAATGTGTAGGATTTACAAGACAGACAATAAGGTCCGCGGCCTACCTTGAGTTCTCCTCAGAACGAACACAGATAATCGATTGTACGTTTTCAGTATCAGAGTGCCTTGTTGATATCCAAGATGGTTACAAAAACAATGGCGGCCATCGATGAAAGCCACCCCATCCAGGAAGACGTAGCCGCTCACAAAATACTTGCAGGACCTAAGATAGGCCGCGCACACAATAATACCTAGATGCCGTGCATCCTTACTTCTTCTGAGCCTACGCGGGGCCCTGGCGGTAGCTGTGGCTACTACTACCTCTCGTATTGCTTTGCCTATTTGCTGCTAGTTCGCACGCAAAGCATTAGCAGAGGCTTTAATTGCCGAAACTAACGCCAGGGCTCCACGTAGGCTTGAAATTGATAAGATACGGTATATAGTTAACTTTCTATGAGAAGATGCATCTACATTAATAAAAACGAGTTGCAGTACAGCCAGTGTTGTATAACGGACATACCGGCCACCTGAACGACCCGAGCGGCCGAGCCACCAGCCTGCACAAACCGGGGTGAGGGGTCATCGTCTAAATGGAAAATCACATAATTGGAAGAACGTATGCCGTATAACAGTATAACGGAAAGTCGTCTAACACGTAATTCGTATAATGGAAAATCGTCTAACTGGAAAATCGTATAATGGAAAATCGTCTAATATCCCTGCCTCGCTCGCGCTTCCGCGCTCGCGACGGCTGTGCATGTAACATCAAAAACCGCAAGTATACTATTGTCCAATTACACGTTTATCCATTATACAATTATTCATTATACGATATTCCGTTTAGATGACTTTCCATTATACGGTATTCCGTTTAGATGATTTTCCATTAGACGATATTCCGTTCAGATGATTTTCCATTAGACGATATTCCGTTCAGATGATTTTCCAGATTTTTTATTTATGTAGACTTTAGACAATTATCCCATTACACGATTTTCCAGTTAGACGTGCGTCCGACGCCCCCACACACCATGCGGAATGGCCGATTTGATTTGGTTTTTATTTGATTCCTAACTAGTCCACAATAAGCCATACACTCAAACCTAACCTACTTTAGCGGAATGCCTGGAACTGGATTTTAGTCAGAGCCCTGGCCCGAAGCCACACGCCCTGTACTGAATAATACAGCCACCGAAATATCAACGCCAAACAATAGAAACTACAGACTAGCAACACAACCAGCGGTGTAGCTACAGAGTGGCAAGGGTGGCAGAATGCCACCGGCCCCCAGCTTTAAGGGGAGGGGGGGGGGGGCACCCCGAAAGAAAAAAAACACTGATTTTAAAAAGGCTCTTTTGTAGTACACTAGTTATTTAATTTGATATAAACTATATTTCAAAAATGAATTTCGAGTCTCCCTATCCGTCCATCCCCCTACCTTTAAAAAAATATGGTGGCCCTTAAAAAACACACGAGCTAAAAATGTCTCCAACGAAACTTTAATGAACCTATGTAGGGCAACCCTAACAGGGGCAAATCTGCGGGACTTATTTGTGGGCAGAATTAATGATCTCAGCAACCCAGGGAGCTTGGATTATACATAGCATTGATAGGGTGGGCCCACTTACTATTGCGCTTTACCGCGAGAAACCATGCGAGATTGTGGGAGCTGCTTCAAACGCGTCTGACGTCTCTGCTCCCACTTCTCGCCATTTTACAGATTCTTGCATCTCATTGGCTTTTGATTTTGCTGACGAATCGACACAAAATTGGACTAACAAACGAACGAGTACTCATCATCAAACATAAGCCGGACCGCTCCAATTGTTTAAATTGTTTTAAAGTGCATTAACGTACCAGTACAATCGACACCGCGACTGAAAATCGCAGCGTTTGTTAACAGACGGAGGGCACCGTCACAAGCGATCATCATAAAAGCACGCCATTGTTTTGGTTTGGAAGTAACGTCACTAACTCTCGACGTGGGTAATCGGGTAAATATATGTCGTTTTGTTTTAATAATGTGTATTTTAACGTTCAGTAAAGATTGAGCGATGAGATATTTCATAATTATTCATTCATTTCGTTAAAAACTACTCGCTAGTTGAAACAAACCTTTTTGTTGCTTTCGAAAAACCAAGCGTCGTCTGCTTCGAGGATTAGTTTGGGAGCGAAAACGTCATCAACCGAATCTCGCTCGTGTATACTTTACCACGGGAAATAGCTGTGCTAAAGCTTAGACGCGTTCAACTGTGTGAACCGACCCGGTAGATAGTAGAAGGTCCCTGGCAGCAACCTATCTGAGAAACCGTTGCACGAATATCGCAAATAGATACGTGATTTCGTTACAATGGTTGGAATGTGAAAACAAACCAACAGTGAAACATTTAAGAGTAATAGGCTGTATTTGTTTCGTACACATCCCGCCCCTTAAAGGAAACAAGCTCCAATCAAGAGGGAGAACATGTGTAATGATTGGCTATGATCTAGTCTGTCGTACTAGATTTAGGGATTTGGAAGATAATCGAGAAATGTACTGTTTTTAAAAACGGAGTATAACTTTACCCAGGAAGGTCAAGAGTTCGAGGAACTGTGGGAGGAAACGTGGGAAAACACTGATGTTGTAGACGAAGTCGATTCAGGAAGTAGAGTGGCTACTACGTTACCAGCTGTGCAGGAAGAGTTACCAGTACAGACAGTTACTGAGCCTGCAGTTGGCCATCCAGAAACTACAACAGATGACCGGATCAAAGTTGAAGATGCTGGCCAAGGACGCAGGTTATCAGAATGAGAGTATACAAGTTAGGTTAGCTGCAAGCGCTGCACCGGTGATGCAGGAGAAGCCAACCCACTCATTAAGAAAGACGGGTAAAAAGATATCTAAACGTTACGAAAACGTGAAAAATATTGAAATTGCGCATGAACATTTCACTGGGTCTATAGAAAAAAATGCCATACGTACGCAAGTAACGTCAGTTTCAGGGGAAGAAACGGGTGTTTCTTCAACCTCACAACCGTTAATGCCACCAGTGGATACAACCTCACCACCGCACCATAAATAGTCCACATAGTGCCTTGAATGGATGGATATACCTCCCAGCGCCATTTTCTCGATCCTCCACATCAAGTACGGCCCCAAAGGTCATATTTACTTACCGTTAGTCTTTCCCTTGCTATAACACCGTTTTAAAATGTGGCGTCTAGGAGATTTTCTGTTGAATATTGTTAACTATATTTAAGAACGACCCGTAACTATATGATGCATTGCGCGCGTACAATAATCATGACGTTTCATCTCTGTGTGTACATCTACTAATTTTCTAATAATTACCATGAGGTCTAAAATCTAATAGACTAACGCGGTAAAAATTAAAATTAATTATTCCAATAGATCGCCAAAGCAAAATTATAAGACACTAGCCTAGAAAATTATAAATTGTGATTTTAAAATACGTGAATCATTCCAGTTTGTGACGACACAATCGTTGACTTGATTTTGTCTCGTGTACTATTCCCAAAGCCAACCGAGACAGCAGCTATGCGAGGAACGCAGCTACCACCCCAGCCGACCTTGGCGCTGTAATTAATCAGATGACGATCTGCGCGTAGCTGTAATTTGGCACGCGGAATGTTACAAGGCAGGCCGGGTGTCCCTTTAATTACTACAGAAGAAAAAGCAAGTAATTCATCTGGCGGGCCTTTCATGCATATTTCGTCAAGCTTGTATGGAGAAAATGTTTTATAGGACACCATTTTAAATACATGTATGTTTAATTTCTAAAATGGCGTCTTTGAAATAGCAGCTATAGCAGCAATTAATGATGAGCATAAAATACCAGTAACATTTAAAGACGCATTACAAAGTCCCGATTCAGAAAAATGGTTATCTGCAATACAGGCTGAATATGGTAGTCATATGGCTAATCAGACTTGGCGTTTGGAAGAACGGCCGCCAGGAGTACCAATAGAGCAGTGACATTTGCTGCCATTTTGGCACCAGTATGGGTTTTGGAGGGCATAACTACAAGGTGCACTACATAAAAATGGAGGGAAAAACAACGGAAGAGCGGATTTCTTAGGCTTAAAATAACGTTGTTTTCTCCAACAACAAAAATCGCGCGTTTTAGGTCTAAGAAATCACTCTTCACAGCATCGGTTTCAGTATGACGCCCTTCTGTTTCTCTCTGCAGTGCCCCTTGCAGCTAACCCATTAAGGCTCCAGCATAGAGTTATATACAATAATACTACGTCGTGTCACTGCTCTATAGTTGGGTGCCGTTGAATTTTCTGTGTAAAATGTAATGCGAGGGGTGGCATAGACATATACAAAGCACGCCTCGTAGCAAAATGCTACACACAAATTTACGGGTAATCCTACTTTGAAAGCTACAGTCCAACAGCCAGATTATCAACAATACGTCTAGCAAACGCTGTAGCAGTACAGAAAAACTGGTATCTCGACCAATACGACGTGACTACGGTATTCCTCCAAGGCCGACTCGTTGCTATGGACCAGCCTAAGGTTTAAATATTATTTTAAGTCTCCTTGACCGAGTGGACGGCTTCAAGGCCATTTAGAGTCGAATAAAGTATCAAGTATTAAGTATTAGTAAAGGCTGTAGCCTTTACTATAAGGTTTGACCTCGGTCTCCCATGGTAAAGCCGACATTTCGATGCTTAATTTCGCCGTTGCCTTTTCTATTTTTCCATTCAAATTTAGTACTACATAAGCTTTGTTGGACTTGGTGAACATGCGTACCAACTTTTATTAATTTCCGATTTGTCATATCGGAGATCTGGACTTGAGCTGGAATCGTGAGTTTCATTTTTGGCTTGGACTTCTTGTTATTTGGACACGTTTATACAATGGTCTCTACAGACTAAACTGTTTGTCGCAGAAAGCTGGTTCTTAGCTCATTTGAACCGGTGATGTGCCCTTTATAGAACGGTCCGTTTTATTGTTATACATTGCTTAAACATTGTTTTTATGCAATAGTGCCAATCAGCAAACGTCAGACGTAAGGCGTCGACTGAAGATTCCATTTCATTCTGTGATTTTACTGAGGCCTCGGCCTAATGCCATGCGCCCCAAACTCAAAGAAAAGACACTACGCTACAAACTACACTACATATTACTAACAACAATCACCACGTCACTACCGTACCACCTAACATCACTCAAGGCTGACAAAGACTCAAGATTCAAGATTCAAGACTCAAGATTCAAGATTCAAGACTCAAGATTCAAGATTCAAGACTCAAGACTCAAGACTCAAGACTCAAGACTCAAGATTCAAGACTCGAGATTAAACAAATGCTAACAATGCTGAGCCAACAATTCACTGGTACTTTCAAGAAACATGAAGAGGAAGCAGTATCCTTATTACGAATTGGTTTATATTAGCACGACCGGCAGGCAGTGTATATTAGAGTTCGTTTGCGCACGAGAATTTTCAAAAACTGGACCGGAGACGGAGGAGCGGCTAACAATATGAAAATGGTACATGTAACAATGGTGCAATAAAGACGTGAGGTGCACAAGATTGGGTAAACGATCACTCGAACAAGATGCTACGATGCTTGGGCACGGGGAAAGTAACATTGTCGGCGTATCTTGTTCATTCCTGAAATAATACTGTTAACTCGTTGTTGAAAACCAAAATGAAACGGTCCTCAAACGGTCTGGCTGTTGCAGACATAGGGCCTTAGGGCTTCGGGCAGATGACCAGGAGTGGTTAACGCTCGTTAAACCCTTTGAAACGGTCCTGATTTTCTCTTAAATGTTCAAGATTTAACGTGCAATGCGTAGGGTGCAATATCCTTAATTTTGAGGCTCAAAATTGGGCGGCCGACACGACTGAATGACAAAGGGTCAAAGGGTTTTTAGCGAGCGTTAACCGCACCCGGTCATCTGCCCGACGAAGCCCTAAGGCCCTATGACTGAATGACTTGTTTAGTTCTACAATGAGGGCTTCGTGAAGCCAGCTGATTTGTTTCCGCGATTGTTCGCCACTATATTGCATCTGCCTACAACAATGCAAAAGCACCTGGCCATCAACATGATACATGCTAATCAACTCACACGCTAGTGCGTTGCCATAAAATTATAGACATGGGACGAAGCTTGGGCGGCACATGAATCTAATTATGCATTTCCAATGCTCAGTTTCTTCGCAAACGAAATTGAGTGGACGGTGTAAATACTGTACAAATGATAGACCATTAGCAATTATAATAAAAAAAAAAAGCCAACAAATTAACTGAACAAAAAACGGCTTCGCCGTTTAGAAAAAAGGATTAGAGCTCGTATCCCCAAACTCAAAGTTGTCTGGGAACACGAATAAAAACGGATTAGAGTTCACGCGAACGCAACGAACTATAATTCGAACTCCAACTCCAGGGAACAAGGATTGTAACATGCCAACCTCCATGGAGACGCATACATGTACATCACTAATGAGAAACAAAACCAATGGATATTTCACACACAAAAACACACACAAATAAAAAATATAACCGACACGTACATGAAAGTGAACGAAAACATAAACCGTAAACACATGCAACACATAGGCCATAAACAGCAAAACGAATACAAAATTGAAAGATTAAAAATATTTACACAGAATGAACGCTTAATTACTCACACGAGAACTAAAACAAAAACCATAAACATGCAAGCAAAAAAAACTGTCTTAAATAGTAGTCTTGTTTGTTCAAAAATTGTAAATGCACACAATATGCACATTAGTAACTCATACGAATCAGACATAAAATGTAAAACGAAGACAAATTTAAAACAAAGCCTGTATAATACACATAATTAAGTGCATGCACACGCACAAACATTAAACATTTCAAATGCAAACAGTGTTCACTTTTTGACATATAACCATTGAGTATAACGAATCGTTGTTCCCTGGAATTGGACTTCAAATTATAGTTCGTTGCGTTCGAGTGAACTCTAATCCGTTTTTATTCGCGTTCTCTGACAACTGTGAGTATGGGGATACGAACTCTAATCCTTTTTTCTAAACGGCGAAGCCGTTTTTTTTTTCAGTTAATAAAGGTTTCACGTCACTCTCCCGTGTTAAAACCAAAATGTCCGTTGACCATCTGGTCTGCCGCTTTATATTACAAATAAAAGACAAAGCCGCTGAAAGAGAGCTGCGGACAAACCAACTTCCAAAGCAAAGACTTGCACTGAATGAGCGAGCGAAGCGAGCGAAATTCAATGCTTTTGGAACGAGTACAGAATACCAGCTTGGTATGTCAAAGTATCACGAATTAGAAAACAAAAACGAACTCGTTTGATGTTTAAAGTAAGGTTTAACTGATCCGAAGTCAAAACAGCAAAGGAGCACAGATAAACTTTCCTGTAAGGTTTCGTATACCGCAGTGTTTCTGTACTGTTTAGTCGACGTGAAACCTTGCTGCTGTGTTCAACCATTAAACCCGTAAATAAAATTAAAACCATATCCCAACTTTCAAAATTAATTTAAGATTAATATAATGCTTCACACTCGCCTAATTTCAGGGCTAAGTTTTTCAGCATTATTCAAGTCAAGTCGCTCCTTTCCGTTCGTCCTATTCATACATACACCACTTTTCTAGATTTCGTATTCAAGACTTCAGGACTGGTATTTCATTTTTACTTTCAATGACATTTACAGGTTTTCAAGGACTCGCACAAACCCTGAATTACTTAATCTGTTAGGTCTGCACACTAAGACACTGGTTTTTACGAATTTTCAATGATGTCGTTTAGCCAAGTAGAATGTACCAATCTGACCTATCGCGTTCTAAAGTAAAAACTGTAAAAACATGTGAATACAGCAGTAAGGTTTCACGTGGAGTAAACAGCACAGGAACACTGCGGTATGTGAAACCTTAAAGGAAAGTTTATCTGTGTTCCTTTGCTGTTTTGACTTCGGATCTGTTAAACCTTTCCTTAAGCATCAAACGAGTTCGTTTTTGTTTTCTAATTCGTAACAGCCCGAAGGCTTCATTGTTCCGGCTTATGCTGGTATATAAGACTTACAGAAGCTCTGCTCGTAACATGTACAACATGAAACTACATGTAGAACACGTCTGTGATAAGCTTAGATATTCTTTGTTCAAAATATACACGTTACGAACATTTATATCATTGTCGTTCCTGAGACAAATTTTGTGTTGGTGCAGTCGTTCTTCATTATGGAATCACGAGCGGCTGGGTTGGAACTTATATTACTAACTTGAAACCATTAATTACTCTACAAGGAAATGTTATTAGAGCTATAAGCTTCCATAAATATACGACACCGTCTACCCCTCTATTCAAATCGTGTAAAGTATTATCCCTTAGGCAACTGTATCTTGAAAAAACCATGGTTGTATCCAAAAAACTGTTGAAGGCACGGCTGCTGCACTTTTTAACACTTGATCTTATAGTCACCTTCACGTTTTGTTACCGAAAGCTAGGTCGGAAATTCTACATAAACTAGCTGACGGGTGGTGTTGAATTCACCGTTTGCAACTCTGGTTAGGTATGGTACCTCATGTGTATGTTATGCTGGATGGAATTATGTTTCCTAACTTTTTTGCAGACATTGGCTAATAAACAATTAAAGTGTCCGCGGTCTATCTTGAGTTCGCCCCAGAACGACACAGATAATCAATTGTATGTTTTTGGTAGGAGAGTGCCTTGTTGATATCCAAGATGGTTACAAAAACAATGGCGTCCGCCGACTAAAGCCGCCCCTTCCAGGAAGACGTATCCGCAGGCAAATCAGATTAATTAGAAAATTACTTATATTTCATGACTGCATTTTTTCACCTAAATACACGAGACATATTGATATTACTTTTAACCCTTTTGGGCGCTGCAATCACTAAATAAATGAATAAACAAACACGCACGTGTTTCTCCATATTAATTGTTGCTGCCTGAAATATTTTAAAAGGCCTGTTCCCATTTACCGTATTTGAATGGCTCATTTAAACCGTTTCTCAGCCAGCAAAATTAATTTCGTGCATAAAATACCTTTTCTCGTTTATCGTGTGAACGAGTTTAACATTAAATGTCGTTTTGTTTGGTTTTGGCGTATAGGCTTTAAATTTGCGTCCGAAGCTTTCAAAGTAAATTAGCTATTAGGAAAGAATTAAAATCAGTACAGTTGATTTAACAGTACATTTTAGTTAACTGAAGTTCTTTTGCATACGTGAAGCTGCAGTGGACAACGGAGACGACATTTTGTTGCTTGTAGTTTGTAGTGACCCGGTAACGGCGCGTGGCCAACTGGGATTGAAGCTGAGGAGAGAGGAACGGAATTTTAATCTCAGTTGGTCTTGGCGTTAGGGTAATTGGTGGTTGCATAGAAGAATCATAGATGGCGCTTTCTGCTTCCCTTTTGAGCGAGGAAGGCAGCATCAATCTCAGTTGACCATTGCGCTGCGGAAATGAAAGCCGTGTCGGAAGTGAATGTGAACTCTCCACTATTAACCCAAAGTGTTAACCTAACGGATTTAGCGAGGTGAAATTAAAACCAATACACCAACCCTGTGATCCTGAACAATTTTTTTACGTAGCGACTACGCCTAAGCAAAAAAATACACCTGAAAATATACCTTAAAGGGCAATTACATCCAATTTGACATGCATGTTTTACTTTTGTGCCACTTACACAATAACGAAACACAAGAATTGCCGTAGGAATACGTTACGTACGACCGATACAACAATTTAATTACTGCCTCACCAAAACACGATACGGAGACCGCCATTATTTTGCTGGAACGCGCAGAAATTAATGCCGACAGATGGTGCTTATCAATTTCGACTCGCAGCCGACGGAGATAGCTCTATTGGCTGTGAGTAGCTCGAGCGTCGACTTTCTGAGCGTTTCAGCAAAACAATGGCGATCTCCGTATCGTGTTTTGGTGAGGCAGTAATTAAATTGTTGTATCGGACGTATACGTAACGTATTCCTACCGCAATTCTTGAGGTTAGTCATTGTGTAAGTGACACAAAAGTAAAACATGCATGTCAAAATGGATGTAAAATTGCCCTTTAAAAGCCGAACATCTGAGACAACTAAGAAAACCCACTAGCAAGTTGGCCTTGCATTACTACGTCGAGTCTCGCGAAACGGCGCGATGGTAGCAAGCGCGAATGGCGATCTGCTCGTGGCGGTTATAAGGTAGGCGGAATGTACCTTTACGTTTTTGCGGTAAATAAAAAGCGATGCCAAGGATCTTTTTTTTTTTCTTATAGATAGGAGGAGAAAAAAACGGAAAATTGCCCTCACACGGAAAAAAAATCCCCAGGTTTTTAGGTTGAAGGTTGAGTTCAAAGCTGTTGAGCCGAAAGTTCCATTTCACTTCTTTCGAATTGGTTCTCAATCCTCGTTTTGTGGGTGGCAGGTTGTAAGGGGGTGGGGGGGAGGGATAAAAAAGAAGGCGAAGCGGGGGGGAGGGGGTGGGGGGGGGGGGGGGGCGACCCCCTGCGGGTGCCGGACCCGAACACAGGGGGGGGGGGATGGGGGGTGGGGGAAAGCAAGGAGTATTACGTGTAATCTACAAGAAGATGTGCAACCACAATTTTCTCAGCCCTGCCTTGTATGTTTGGTTTTGGAGTGCGGTGAAGGTTGAGGTGGCTGGCGTCGTCGTCGGTTGCGTTACTCCCCGCCTTCTATCACATTCTTGCGGCACAATTGCGCCAAATCTGTTATTAACTGTAAATGCGATTTAAAACTTTCCGGCCGAGCGAACCACAAGAGAACGAACGAACGAAAGAGATGGTTTTAAGCGCGCGAAAAAGCAAGCCGCTTATAAAAGGAAAGGAGAGAGTGGGGCAAAGGAGGTTACGGAAACGCGGCATTGGTTGTTAATACTTAGTAGTCTCTACAACCAGGTTCCGCAAAACCTTCAAAATTGTGATGTTGGTTGTGATGTTAAATTTTGTTTACGATTTTTTCTCCGAAAATTTCAAGTCGAACAGTGATCTGTGTTCTTCCTGGTGGTTTGGGTGTGATTTGATTTCTTAAAATGACTTTGCAAAACCACTGTATTCGCCGTTTACCGGTTTTCGCCCGTCCATGCGTCTGTCCGTCGCTTTTTTCTACTTCGGAACGGTATACCAGATAACGACGACACAGTGTTCACCGTTAGATTCAGTGTCCAATAAGTTGGTTAAAAAAGACGGCAAATTAAAACATCGTTGCTTTCTTATAGCTAATAGGCTTTCTCGATGTAACCAAATGAAAAAATAACATTTGATAACCACGTGTAAACCCCAAGGATAACATGCAACCGTAAAGACAAAAGGATTTCGTTAACGACACTCATTTAAAATAGTCTCGTCGCCATGCTGCATGAATGAATAGGCTCCAACTCTCGAATCAAAATCTCCGTTATCTGTGCAGGTAAAAAAAAATATATGCCCAATATCACATTACCACGGCAACGTCAAGTTGATGCGAGCCGTTGTTGGCTTCAATAACACCACTATATTATGACGTCTCTCCATTTACGTCTCTCCTGTCACTTTGCTCGCTACCACTGATTTGTACACGTGGCGTTCGGCGGACACTGTGTCTGTGCCAGGAGGCGCACCGTGTTGCTGCTACTTACGAAATAAAAATCGGCAGGCAAAAAATAGGCCTAAAAGCTTACAATTACGCCTAAAATCTACAATAGCCGCCTAAAAGCTAACGCATTTTTAAGCTAACCAGTCTTCTGAAAGTATAGAGCAGCGTCAAGTGACGTCATATTGGCTACGAGACACCATTTGAAGGTAATAGCTACAAGGTGTACTAGATTAAATTGTAACGGAAAAAACGGCACTTCTAGTCAAGACAGTGCTTTGAGAGCGGATTTTCTTAGGCTTAAAAGAAAGTTGTTTTCTCCAACAACAAAAATCGCGCGTTACAGGCTTGAGAAATCCAGTCTAATAGCATTGGCTTCCATAAGACGATCTTCTTTTCTCCCTCCAGTGCTCCTTGCAGCTAACCCAGTTACTGGCTCTACCATAGAGTTATACACAATAATACTACGTCGTGTCACTGCCCTATACAGGAAACCGGTTGCGACTAGGTATTCGCAGCAGCCGCTTGTTTTCTTATCGCATGAACCTTTTTTTAAGCCATATTATAGTCTTAAAGAAAAATTCCAATCATTTCAATGCTTTCACCAAACTACTTCTTGGAGCCGATGACCATGTCAGTCCCAGCGCCAATCGTATGGCCGCCTAGAAACAATAAATCTAAGGGCAGTTCGGAGGCGAATCACAAGTAAATATTTGGATCTAAACGAACCAATGCGCAACATTTGCACTCTGAACGAAACTGAAACTGGCCTTTGGAACTCGCTTTGGAACTTGCTTCCAATGAAAGTGGTGATGGACAATCTCTGGCTGTATTTTAAGAGCAGGCTGTGCAACTGCATACCACTGCTCTTAAGGCACATTAGAGTTTAAATTTACATTCCTGTAGGTTCAGATCAGCTTGGTGTCAGTGATCCTCCATGATACATCCATGTCCTATTGTATTAATGTGACAAATTAAATATTATTATTATTACTATATCATCGTTATTATTATTATTAAAACTTAGATATTGTACTTCACAACAAAATGCAGGCTACTGGAGTTTATTTTGTTTGGTAAATAAACAAAAAAGTCATCGCCTGCATCTAAAAACGCGAATAACAAAAAAAAAAACACCTGCACATACCCGGCCCACGTCAATTTGTTAGTACCTCTCCTGAGAACCATTTAATTACGGTTTAGCAGCCTTGTGGGAATTTTGGTACTTTCAGTGACACGCGGAGCGAGGCGCAGCTAATGTGCTTCTCATCTTGTGCCGGTATCTGTCTGTCTTTTGTCTACCTAAAAAATGTTGAACCTGGTATTCGATTCACTTGAAATTTTCCGCAAACATTCGATTGCCGACGGTTGTTCATAAGTGAATAAAAGCGGTTTGGGGTTTGGTTAAGCGGTTTGGAGAATTTCGATTCTCATTTATTAATCTTAAATTCCTGTAAAACTAAAAGAATTGATATTTAAGGGCGCGTTTATGCAAACGAATCGCCTTTGCATTCCCGCAGCTAGAATTTAATCGCGACGGCAAAGTTGTCGTTGCCGTGGTAAGAGCGCTGTATCTGAATTAGCTAAATCACACGTCGTTTGAGTAAATGCTTCAACTCTTATGATCGGTGACAATACGATAAAGAACGCCTGCTGACGAAACAATTCACCCAGTAGCTTTCGAAGTTACATTATTGATAGGTTTCGTTGCGAATCAGCAGGGCTACAACCGCCGCCATGTTGGAACTTCTGACGAATCCTAGCCTCTAGCTGCGAAAATGCAAAGGCGAGTCGTTGCATAAATGCGCCTAAACCCGAATCACTGCTCGGGGCTGCATCGCGACGCGAGATGGTGTAAGAAAGACATCAAAACCGATCGACAAACGCAACAGCATCCATGTGATTGCAGAAATTTTGCCCTTGTAGGCACGTAGTAACGCATCGCTTCGCACTAAATTTTCTTCTGTCTGGAGAGGGTTTTAACACCTCAAAACACGTGCGCCACAAGGTAGCAGTACTCAGCCTACTTGCATGAAGGAGGTGATCTGGTCGATAATTGTAAAGGGGACCCTAGCAAAGTCCCTACAAGTCAATGCTGGATAGGGAAGTGTGAGAGCCTACCATCCTCCTTCAGCTGCTATGGCATCTAATCTGGCCTGTTCTGGATATTACGTCGGCCTTACGTGGTGATAGGAAGGAGGTTTCCGGACTTCCCAATCCTCCTTGCAAGACTTATTTCTCCATAAAAATCATACAGTAAGGTTAAGAATGAGCTGGTTCAAAACCTGGTTCATCTATACGAGCGTTCGTTGGGTGCTTCAGATTATGTAAGGCTCCAAGAAACCTATTAGAAAAAAAATTCTATAATAACAAGTTAATTAATGGATTATTTTAGGGCTCAACAATGCAATTCTGAAGGCAAAAAAATTGAATCCAACAGCCGTTCAGTGTAGTCAGTGTGCCACTCACGTAAAACGTTTTATGCGTGGCATTGTGACTACACCAAACAAAATTCTGGTTTTTAAGTTTTAAAAATTTGGAACCGATATTTCGGACTAAGAATTCGGTTTTCGATCCAAAAAGTTGTGTATGGTTGTCACTTTTTTTTTTAAGTTAGGGAAAAGGTTTGGACTTTAATTTTTTTTCCAATACCACGGCGCTCGTTTTATTTTTAATGGCCGCCCTGTACAACTGTAAAATCCCCACAATACCGCGAAATACCAGAATTCACAAAGCGTACAACAAATTTTGATACACGTTTTTTTTCGTAAATTCGTAAAATCACTAGTTACTTAATTAAAACTTGAATTCTTGAATTTACAGAAACCGAATAAGTGCATGAAGTTAACAATCATTTTGGATAACAATGTTTGAAATTTATTAGTGCGAAACTGTTTTAACTGGCTTTATACCAATCATATTACGAGAAGGGCCATACCTAGGAATTTTTCGGAGGAGGGGGGGAATTTTGCGTCCCTCCTTATTTTGACGGCCCCTTCCCCGCCAACACGACGACAGAAAAATGCAGTTTAGAACAATTAAACTAAAACCAAAACGATAAAGCAAAGTTTTTGTTTTTTTAATAAATTTGGGTAATGTTTTTTACGCCCTTTCCAATCTCTTCCCCTTGACCCCTCCACAGCTACTGCCCTGCTTACGAGTAATTTCTCATAATGGAACATTTAATAAAGAATTGAAGCTCTGGTTGACTGAGATTGATATTTGGAAGGATTTAGGGTGTTTTTTTGTTGTTTTTTTTTTTTTTTTCATTGCTCTTGATTGCCTTTGATTGCATTTAAGCTTGGCGCTACTTTTCTTTTAATTTGTGTGGTACGTTTTTATTTTTCTTATGAGTTTTATCTTCTTGACCATGTATTGTCACAACTCGCGATGCTTCTTCACGTTCCACTTTCTTTGATATTTTTAATAAATAAATTTAAAAATACCATAAAACTTTATAGAAAGTAATGGAGGGTGCACCGAAAGGGTTTCCACCTTCAATAGAGCAGTGACACGACGTAGTATTATTGTATATAACTCTATGCTGGAGCCTTAATGGGTTAGCTGCAAGGGGCACTGCAGAGAGAAACAGAAGGGCGTCATACTGAAGCCGATGCTGTGAAGAGTGATTTCTTAGACCTAAAACGCGCGATTTTTGTTGTTGGAGAAAACAACGTCATTTTAAGCCTAAGAAATCCGCACTTCCGTTGTTTTTCCCTCCATTTTTATGTAGTGCACCTTGTAGTTATGCCCTCCAAAACCAATACTGGTGCCAATCTGGTGCCAATATGGTGGCAAATGTCACTGCTCTATAGTAACCTTGGAACTGTATGGCAAGTCCTCATTTGCGCCCGACGTCCGTACGCATTGAGAGAACGCAAACAGTGCAAAAGGGGTGCTATTTAGTCATAACCGACGAGTTCGACCAGGCGGCAAACGGGCCGCCACCGACGCTGACAAACCGCAAAATTAATTTAACTACAACACTATTGAGCGCATCAGCTCCACATTGGTAGATGGGGGGGGGGGGGCGGGGGGGGGGGGGGATAAGAGGGTAGAGGAGGATTCGATCTATGGTGGAAGAAGCTGTGATTGCGTATCCTACCGTTCCATCCCCTATCTCCGTGGTGCCTGATCAGCGCGGTTTGTCCCGACAACTACGAACCACTCGCCCGAAACGGACAATCGGCTCGGTCGGCGTCAGACTCCCGTACGGTCGGCTGAACGCGATCGGGCAGGCGCATCGGGTAAAAAACGTAGCACGTGTGTGTAAGGCCCTACGTGTGAGGTGGGTGGGTGGATGTGTGGGTAGCGTCCCATCGCACGCGCGAACAGAAAACGAACCCGACCCGACCCCCCCCCCCCCCCCGCGAAACCCCATCCCGACCCTCACAAACCCTTATTTCAAATCACGTTTGACTCGACCGCCCGATTCGCCACATTTGGTTGGTGTTAGATTTACATACATTGTTGATTCGTGCATGAGTTCAGGGCGGCGGCGTCGGCGGTTCCTCTACAAAAAACACCTCCCTCTCCTCCCTCACACCCAAAAACTGTAATAATACAAAAAAAAAAACAGCGAAGGAAAACCGCGAACCTAATATTATTTCATACCGAAGCTGCTTTGCCTATTCAAATATTCGTCAAAAAAGAAGAAGAAAGAGCACGATAGCAAACTTCATCTGTCGTAAAACACAAGCATGATTGAAGAGCAAAACCTTCCCCCATCCCCCCCCCCCAAGCCCCTCCGCTTTTTCCGAATTCCCTCTCATTTTTTTTCCCAAACAGACAAGAAAAATCTCCAACCCTGTCAAAACCTCTTAGTGAATTTGATTCAACAAATAAGACAAATAAAAGTAAGTTCTTGTAGCGAAAATAGCCTACCCACTAAATAAATACAGATGCAGACCTATTTCTGTTGCTTTTTGGGCTTAAATAACAATCTAAAACTTCAGGTCTCTGAAACCAGAGACCAACAATGACAAGAAATGAAATTCAGCCTCTGACTTGCTATGAAAGAACCACGGTAGACATAAAATAAACAGTAAAAATTTCAGCAGTTTATTCCTGCCTTATTCACCTTCAAATGAAACACAATGATATGATGCTGGCGACAAAACATATAAAAGCTGAACCAACTTATAGTGTCCGCGGCCTATCTTGAGTTCGCCCCAGAACGAATACATATAATCGATTGTATGTTTTCGATAGCAGAGCACCTTGTTGATATCCTAGATGGTTACAAAAACAATGGCGGCCGTCGATGAAAGCCGCTCCCTCCAGTAAGATGTAGCCGCTCATAATATATCTGCAGGACTCAAGATACGCTGCGCGCACAATATACTTACTATACATTTTCTTAAATTGTACTGTTTACTTGATGTTCTTTCATTGCCAGTCAGGAGCTGGCTTTTATTCCTAATCTTGACAACAACGAAGCCAAATTTCGCCGTCATCTATCAAATACAAACGGTTTATCACTCATTCATACCAACGGTTGGGTAGAGTGGTGGGGGTTGGGGGTTAATTATGTTTGAATTATTTTTTTCCTTGCACGTTATGGACTACGATAGTAATACAGTTACAAGCTGCTGAATGGCGCCTCATTCGAATAGGTATGTATTTAACTGCTGGTGTTTTATTTCTGTGATTTGCTGGCGAATGTAGACGAAGTAATATTTAGGTACTTATGGAAATCAAAACGTCATGTAGTTACTAAGCTTTATTGTTGACAAAGTTTTCTTTAATATTTTACAACTGTGTTTGGAGCTAACACATGTAAGCACTTGGTCGTCGTGTTACGTTGCTGAAATTATTAAAACTTAAAATAAATAAATTAAAAAAAAAACTAAATAAATAAAATAGCGTTTCGAAAGGCGCTCTGCGCTCGAAAAGTATACAGAAGCTCCGCCTGCTGCAAGGCTAAAAATAACACAACAAAGTATTGCAGAGAAGCATGTAGGTCGTTCTGGGGCAGCAAAAAGACTAGAACATTTTACGAGGAAAATCGGCAAATTTACGAAAGAAACAACTCCTAACTGCGACGCACGCCGGATTAAAAAAAAAGGCAAAACGTCGTTAACCAGTGAAATGACTTAGGCCTAATTAAGGCCGCTAATAGTTAATGAAGTGGTTCTCAGGAGCGCCCGCACAGTTTTTTTTCTTAGCGCGTGGAACGTTTGCTGGATTGAGCTCTATTCCAACGATCGCCGTTTGCGTCCAGGTATGCTTGATTTTCTCAGGGACGAGAATTGTGACAAAGTTTGCTTTGTATCAAGTAAACTAATTCACTATGTCGTTGACGATTTTTCAGGATATCAGTAATGGTCGTAACGATTGTGAGTGGCAAAACGACAGGCTGACCCAAATTTTGTTTGCAAACTGTTTTCCTGAATGACGCTGTGCTTAGTTTGGTGAAGCACGTAACCGACGAAAAGTTCGAGCGACTGGAGAGGGGTCCGCTGATTGAGTAAACGAAACGAACGAAAATCAGCGTTTGGTAACCTTAAATAAACACAAACCCAATGCGAATAAAAGAGCCACGTGATAAAATTTGATACAAAATGGGGGACGTTGTTGCCTGCGTTTCAGACCGAGCTCCTTTTTATTAGAGTTTTCATCAATGTTGTTTTGAACAAAAACAAGATTTCGGCCTGAAAATATTAAATCTCGTGCTTTTTAATGTCATTGTACAGCTTTTTCCAGTCAGGTGGCTCTTTTATTTGCATTTTACATCACCCTCAAAGTAACGATTTGCAAAACAAAAGCCAGTAAGTAATAATCCACCCCAAAAAACAAAAATTGTTAAGGATTCCCGCCAAGCTTTTTGGCCGTGGGAAGTCGTGATATCAAACGCCAAGCTCTTTCGCCAAGCTAATCCCACCGAGTAATAGTAATATTTCGAATGAAATATATGAAAATTGCTTACAGCGCATTCATTTAACGTTTGAAGTATTAGTCGGTGGGATTAGCTTGGCGAAAGAGCTTGGCGTTTGATATCACGACTTCCCACGGCCGAAAAGCTTGGCGGGAATCCTTAACAAGTCTTTTTTTGGGGTAGATATCAGCTGTTTTTGGTCCAAATTGATGAAAGCCATTTGTTTTTCTTAGTAATTATGAGAAGGAAACACTAATCTAGTTGTCTGGTCCATTTCCTATTTTTTCTTTGTTGGCTTTCGTTACATTTTGAGGACATCAGTCACCTTTTTTATGATAGCATTTCATATTAGTAATGAAGACGAACGGATTTATTTAATGTTTAGTTTGGCATTGTTGCATAATAACAATGTTTAGAACAATGTAAAACAATCAATTTGGATATTTGGAGCTCCCTAACCCCTGAACCACTTGACCAATTAGAAAGGTCCATATGAAAAGGGCACATCTCCAGAGCAATACCTGTTAAATGAGCTAAGAACCAGCTTTATTCACCGCATGGAATAATTTATTTTCGTGATACAAAAAAGCGTTACCAGTAGTACTTAGCAGTAGTAGTAGTAGTAGTTAGTAGTAGTTAGCAGTAATTAGGCAAATATCAACGTTATTCAGGTCGTTTTTTCAACAAGAAAACGTTAAGCTATTGGTCTAACAGTAACTTTTATGTTGTCAGGCAACCACAGTCTCCCAATCAAACAAGTTTCAGCCTTTTCTGTCGCATTGTTATTTATCCTCACATGTCTGAAAATAGTAAATAAATAAATAGTAAATAAATACAATTTACCACCAACACGTGGAAGGACTGCGGAAGGGCTCTGAACCACTAACACCGAGCCTAGATTTAAAGGAACAATAAAGCCAAAAGAAAGACATATAAAATTTGTGTGAGTGGGCGTTTCAAAAAGACTGTTAGGTTTTCGAGCATTAACATACGACAGAATCCATGCACTGTGGACTGTTCAACAGTTGATTCCTTGAGAGCATTCCAAACTTTCACAACACGTACGGAGAAAAAGTTCTTGCGACAGTTTGTACGTGCAGCCTGTACAGCAAGTTTCCAAGAATGACCACGCATGTACATCCTGCCTGGGGCCAAGTCGAAGAAAGGTAGATTTACATCAATCAATCCTCTCAGAATTTTGTAAGTGAGAATTAGGTCAAATCTGATTCGACGAAGTTCAAGTAATTCAAGCCCAGTCCTGGCCAAACGTTTGCTATAGTTAAGATCCCGTAGACCAGGTAGGCGTTTCGTAAACTTACGTTGTACCGATTCGATGAGATCAATGTCCCCCAATTGATCCGGAGACCAAACCGGGGTAGCATATTCAAGGAGTGGTCTCACAAACACCTTGAACGCCCAAACCTTGATGTGAACGCTGCCAGACGTGAAGCATTTATTTACAATGGCAGAGCGTTGGAAGGCCAGAGCACAAATTTTTTGGCAATGAAGTGAGGATTTTAAGTTTTTAGTAAACCAGACCCCGAGGTCCTTTACCTCATAGGTAGGCTGGAGGGCCGTCGATTCGAGGTAATATAAGGGGATTCGAGGTAATATTAAATCTCGTGCTTTTTAATGTCATTGTACGGCTTTTTTCCAGTCAGGTGGCTCTTTTGTTTGCATTTTACATCACCCTCAAAGTAACGATTTGCAAGACAAAAGCCAGTAAGTAATAATCCACCCAAAAAAACAAAACTTGTTAAGTACCTTTGCTGTAAAGACACAACGTGTCTAGTGGCCGCCATGCTCATATATACATATCTGGATGTTATCGTTTCATCTTGGCGGGCGAAACACTAGCGTGTGTCTTGATAATAATAATAGGTTTATTTAGCAAGCGGCCCGAAGTTCTGTAAGGATTTGTGTGTGCCGGTTTACAACATAACAATATACAAGGACACATTGTGCGAGGAAAAAAACAATAATATGGTGTTTAAACAGTAAGACAGTTTGATAGCAAGGCATGAACATATGGTTAGGTACTTAGCCTACACACGATTTGTTAGTCGTGAGTGGGACCCCCTGCTCGCGTGTTTGGGGGTCCCACCACATTCATCGGGGAGGGGGGGCTAGCCACGGTGCGTAGGGTGGTTAACTTCTGCAGGGCGACCCAGCGTTTTGACGTCTGACTGGCAGGTGAATTTGCGTCTTTCCTCTTCTTCCTGCTTCCGAAGCATTCTGACTACAGGAGTGTGCGGGGGAAACCTGGAATCTCTCTTGGCCTCTTATTGTGCATTAACTTAGGTTTAGTAGGTTAGTTAGTACGTAATAAAATGAGCGAATGGTGTAAGTCCTATAAACTCAATAAAATATCAATCAATCAATGTTTTTACACACATGCAACTGATAATACCATTAAAATCAGTAAATGAAAATATAACAATGCTAACAATATAGCATTATTGTAAACAATATCAGGCATATATCAGGAATAAAATACTTTAAAAAAATCAGAAACTGTATACAAACAAGCTATCTCAAACTATCATAAATAATATCGTAAACAAAATTAAACATTATCAAAAACAAAGCATGCTAAAAAAAAAAACCGTATCATTTAAAGAAAGAAAATCTAATCAATTAGTTATCGGTCTAACAAGTAAGCGGTAGATGCTTTCTAATGGTTGATATTTTGTTAAGTTGAAGCAGTTGCAATGGGATTTCATTGAGAATTTCCCTGACAGAAATTTGCTCACTTGATCGTGTACTAAATTCGCCCAATCAAAATCGACTTACAGTGATAATCACGCAGTAGCTTTCAAAAGCTACTGCGTGATTATCGTTGTAAGTCGATGTTCATTGGCTAAATTTAAAACTAAATCAGTTAGGCAATATCCTGTAGCTTTCATTGGTCGACGCTGTGTAATGCAAAACCGTGCAAAACATGGCGAGCGCTTTATTTAGTTGATACGCTTTCGGTAGTCACTCGCTTCAAACGTTACAGAATTGACATGTTACGACACGTTTGTTGAATTCATTTCAAATAAAAGTATGTATTTTCCTACCAAAAACAATCCGGAGGTCTTTCTCTCGAAGTACTCACTGTGTCGTTCGTTTCCGTAACCTAGCAACGCCTGCAGCCACAGGTAGAATCCGGAGGCGAAGCTCGTTAGCCGGACTGCGTCGTTAGGCCTAACGTTAACGTAAGCAACAAATTCTCAGCACCGTTTTGAAATTTATTACGCTCCACTATAGTTCGTATTTATTTATTTTTTTAACCTACTCTTGCAATTTTAGAAAAAGTCAAAATATATACATTTACTAATTCATTATTACGTAATTGTTTAAAGTAAAAATCTTTGGAGGTGTGCGCCAATGAAAAATACTTCAGCGGCGGCAAATCTCAGTTTTTTTCCTGACGGCCGTGGTGCAAATAGGCGAGCCAATATTTGGAGGGCAGCAGCGACTTTTATAATTTTTTTTTTTAATTCGGCATACGTAATTTAGAGTGCTGAATAATGAAAAATGACGAGAAATTCTCTAACTAAATACCCCACGAGCTAATGGAAATTATCAAATTTTTTTCAACACTCGTGTTTCGGCCCATTAAACTCACTCGTGCTATTTATTGGCAGATCTGCCTAAATAGCACTTGTGAGTTTATAGAGGCCAAAACACTCGAGTTGAAAAAAATTATCCATAATTTCCTTAGCTTTTGGGATATTACCTATGAAAATGTAGGGGATTTTGTAGCTGTTGGTTCTTTAACCGTAATGATTTCTCACAAAGGACACCTCATATCGGTAAGTTGTTTTTCGCAGGTATGCATTTTTGGTGTTGGAACTGATTTTATATTCATCATTAAAATGATTTTTTTAGAACAACTACAAAATCTCTCAGTGTCTTATTATAAGAATTTTAGTTTTCCTACAAACTTCCTTAGTTTTTAAATTTCCATATTCATTCAACAAAATTTTTATAATTCTATTTTGTAATTTTTGTAGTCGGTTTTGGTGGCAACGACACATCCAACACCACCCGAGCTTCGGGCAGTGTGAAGTATGCGTAGAAATAATGTGACTGAACATGCCACACAGAGATGGCGGCATGTACGGAAGGAAATGTGAACTATTTATCACAGCAAATAGCCATCACAGATATGTTATAAACGTTGAATATTCCCCATATGAATCCAGGAAAAAAAAAAACAAATTAAAAAATCCGCGGAAAATATCCAGGAAAAAAATCCAGAGGAAAAAATCCAAAGGAAATAAAATCCAGAGAAAAAAATCCAAATGAAAAAAAATTCAAGGAATAAAAATCCAATGCCATTGTTTTGTTCTTTTTTTCCGCATTCTGTTAATGTGAAAAAGCTGCCCATCAAGAGAAAACATTAGGCATTTATGAGGAGATGCAACGAACACTTATAAAAAAAAATGAATAAAATAATGGCATTGGATTTTTATTCCGTGGATTTTTTTTTATTGGTTTTTTTTTTTTTTAATTATTACATTTCCTCTGGATTCTTTTCTTTGGATCTTTTTTCCTGGATTTTTTCTTTGGTTTTTTCCCCCGTTTACCTCCCCATACACATACGATAATCTCACGCCGTGCGATTATCGTATGTACCAGCACGGGCGTTGGCTATTTTTTTTTCTATAAAATTGTAGATTTCTGCATTTCAAAATATTAGTTGTTCGCAGATAGGAGGGTGGGGATTAAGGTCTCAACGAACTCGAAGAATGGGGAAGGGAAAAGTGAACTTGGTAAACCCGACCACTATCCACCCCCACCCCCACCCACCCACCCAACTCCTCCATTTTGGTTCGCATCCCTAATGCGCGAGGTGAGGGAGAAAGTGAGGGTGCTTGTGGCCTCGGGAACTCCATCTACGCTTCGCTTAATGCGCTCGAAGTGACATATGGGGGCACAGAACGCTCTTGCTCGAAACTTCGTTACCGATTCGACAGAAATTCGTACCAGTTGGAAGCGAAAGGCGGACCAGGAGGTCAAAAGCATGGACGCCATCTTTGAAGCACTCACTCTCGATTCTGTTGTGAGAAGAAAGAAGAGGGGGGGGGGGGAGAAAGGAGAGAGGGTAAAAAAAAGACCGAGTTCCGAATGCATGTGACGACAAATTGATTTAAATGGGAATTTTGCAGGATTACCTGTTAATAGCCAGATTGCAAGCCAACCTACTTTGGTCAAAGAGTAGGGAATTCGCGTTTGTGTTCTTAAAGTCGGGTTGCTACCAAACGAAAGTTCGCAGCATCCAGCGCTACCTGTTTCTCTCTAGCGCTTAGCAGCAAAGGAATGCACAAAGAAATATTTTTAAAAACACAACAGACAAGCCACGTGCTTCCCTAACATTGACTAAAATTTTGAACTTCGTTACGCACCACCATACTATTGCCACTAGAGGCGCCACGGCAGAATATATAAAGGAGGTAGGTGGCTTGTTTTTTTGCGCTAATAGAAATTTCTATTCTAAAGCGCTAGATTGAACTCTATGGTGCTCGATGCTGGAGACTCTCATTCGGTGGCAGCCCTCCTTTAAGTTGCAGCGTCGTGCCTTGCAAGAAGCGAACGAAGTAAAAACCTACCGGTATTCGATAAATTGCAAAAAAAACAAATGGAGTGCCGGAATGAATTAATTTATTAAGCATGGCAAACAGTACGTAAGTGCCGTACGTGCCCGTCCGTACCCACAAGAGCTGCTGCCCGCGTGTGGCGTGTTGGCAGCCGTTCAAACTTATGCAACATCAAATACAAGACAAGAAAAGTAAATCATACCACAACCAAAACTGGTAAAAGGGGCCGCCAAGTTCCGAATGGTTCGGCCCTTCAAAGGAGTGATATCAACACACCAAAACATTCGCCAACTTAATCGCACTGCTGAATAGTTCGGTAGTTTCGGTAGCAATGTTCAAGTTTTCATTTAATATTCGAACTATTATGCGGTGCGATTAAGTTGGCGAATGTTTTGGTGTGTTGATATAGCTCCTTTGAAGGGACGAACCATTCGGAACTTGGCGGCCCCTTTTACCAGTTTTGGGTTTTGATACGATATATATTACAAACAAAAACGTCAAGTGTGTCGTGAATAAAAGGGTAATATGATTGAAGTTTCACTTTACCTGTTAAAATATACACGGATAAAATTTAAGAGAAATAAGCAAATGAACAATTGAAAATTTGCATCTGTTTAAGTGCTGTTGTGCTTTATGTTTTTACATGCATGATTCGTAAAGCAAAACAGCACTTAAACAGATGCAAATTTTCTCAATTGTACATTTGATTATTTCAATTAAAAATTATCAATTTTTATCTGTGTACATTTTAACAAGTAAAGTGAAACTTCAATCATATAACCCTTTTTTTACGGCACACCAGACGTTTTTGTTTGTAATACGTGTACCTTTCCTATGGCATGGAATAATTTACACCGAACACAATTCAGTCTATGCCTTGTAGCTGGAGTATTTTTTTTTTCATGTGCAAAGGTGTGAATTGTTGCTGCGTGCGCATGCAGTAATTGTCGCTGACCACTTTGAAACAATTCAGCCTCTTAAAGCCTGCATCTATGAAATAAATACGCCATTCTACCGTTTCTATAGCTGCCAATTTCAAGGCCAATTATCAACGTAGTTTAGTTTGGTTTAAAACTATATGCGTTTAGCTGAAACTCGGGTTTTTTCATTTTACCCATCAACAATGAATTTTTTAGCAAAGCTATCGTCATGTTTGATGATTGAAGTCCTCCCTCTAGCAAAACTAAAACTATTAATATCTCCGTTCGTATTCAATATATTTCGACCAAACTTGGCCAGATAGCAGATAGGTATGGAAGGCATATTTATATAAAAAATTATGCAATTCTGTGCTAGAGTAAAAGTAGAGAGCCACACGTAAATTTGAAAACTGTTCACTTGTTGTTGTTCTTATGTTGTTCGTATGTGACACCGTTTCAGAAAAAAACTAATACACCTACCTAAAATCTGAAACATGATCTATGCCAGAAATTTCCTTGGCCTTCTTCCTCACAGAGACCACCTTTTTCAATTGGTCGAGCCATTCCGGAGTTACCCTGTACGATCAGTTGTTTTACACTGTTTTAACCATTCTAATTAGTGACCTGGTAGCTATGTGTCTCTGAGCTGTTGTATGTATATAAGCTATAGAGCAGCGACATTTGCCGCCATCTTGGCACCAGTATGGGTTTTGGAGGGCATAACTGCAAGGTGCACTACATAAAAATGGAGGGAAAAACAACGGAAGAGCGGATTTCTTAGGCGTAAAATAACGTTGTTTTCTCCAACATCAAAAATCGCGCGTTGTAGGTCTAAGAAATCACTCTTCACAGCAGCGGCTTCACTATGACGCCCTTTTGTTTCTCTCTGCAGTGCCCCTTGCAGCTAACCCATTAAGGCTCCAGCATAGAGTTATATACAATATTACTACGTTGTGTCACTGCCCTATATACAGGGTGGTCATAAAGTCTTTACCTGATTACAAAAATGTATTAAACAAAACCTATGCTTGCTAGAAACATGCGGTTTTCTGCAAAACGAAGCTCAACTCATAAAGTTTTTTTTTTCACTAGGTTCGGTTGGCGCTACAATTGCCACTAGGTCAGGGTTGTTCTGCAATCGCAAAGAAACCTAAAATGGCATCGTTACAGGAGAAATATCATTACATGCTGTGGTTTCACAAAAAAAGATTTTAAAAATTGTGGTGCTTAGACCCTAGAGTCAAGAAAGACGTGCACCATGATAAGCTGGAGCTCTTTGCTGCACCACAGTTGCAACATTGTCAGCAATGGGTTGTTTGAACAAGATCGTGCAGCGCCGCACAGTGGGGATTATGTGATCGCAGATTCCTTTCCGTGAAACCTTCCCCGGCCGATGAATTTGGAGGGATGGTCCGACAGCAGTGCCACCCAGATCCCGAATATAACTCTCTTAACTTTTTCTTGTGGGCGTATGTACGCAGTGTACAAAGCACCCGTTGCTAACATTAAAACACTAAGGCCGCCCGCGCACTGAGCGACTTGGCCACGCGGCCAGGTTGCTGCAACCAATGAAAATAATTAATGCGTGGTGTTACATAAACGGTAAGCATTCTCATTGGCGGCAGCGACCTGGCCGCGCGGCCAAGTCGCTCAGTGCGCGGACGGCCTAAAGGACATGATAACAGTTGCTAGTGACAGTAACTGAAGTGATGTTTGCCAAGTACATGGACGGAAATTGAATATCGCCTTGATGCGCTCCTGGCAGCAAACGGAGTACATGTTGAAGTCTACTAACCTAGTGGAAAATACCTTTATGAGTTGAGTTTCGTTTTGCAGCAAACCGTATGTTAGTACCTAGCATAGTTTGTGTTTAATATATTTTTGTAATCAGGTAAAGACTTTCCGACTACCCTGTACTGTAAAGCCGCCCGCGCACTGAGCGGCCAGGTCGCGCGGACAGTGGTCGTCGCGGCCAAAAAACACGGCGACGTGCCGCGCGGCCACGTCCGTTTTTCATTGATAATTCTAGATCACGTGGTGAAAAATGAACCGGGAGCAAGTATGGTCGCTCATTGGCCGCCTGCACGCCGCCCGAGATCGCAGTGGCCACGGCGACAGGCTGGCAGCTGCGGCCAAGTGCGCGTTGCATTCTCGTTGGCCGCAGCGACCTGGTCGCGCGGCTTGGCCGCTGTGTGCGCGGTGGCCCTAAGTGTATCAATGCCGTCCGTCAGAAGTAATGAGTGGAACATTCCACATAATGTGAAGATGATTATTTGAAGGTTGACTAAATCAAAATATTACAGAGAACTATACAGACTATGTAATGCATATTAGGTGACTTATGGAAGTAGATAACATCTAGTCTTATACACTGTGTTTTCCTGAGGAACTAGCTCTATCTTGTCTCATTATGCAACACAGGAAAGCAACCTAATGGTGTCCTCACTTTCGTTCACGATGTGAGTCTCTGAGTCATCAAATAAAAATATTCCCAGAATTATTATTAGTGGGAACAGAAATTAGTGCGGTTAAAATCGTGCACTTACGGGTTCAAAAAAAAAGAAAAACGGCGTTGCAGAACCAGGAAATGTACTAATAAATATATTAAAATGATTCAACTTCAGAGGCTTAAGAAACTGGAAGTTGTCCCTCTCCCTCGCCCCCTAAAAAATTGGGAACTGGGACTGATATCGGCAAATGGTGTTTCGACCCTATGTATTGAATTGGCTACCACCCCCACCCCCCCCCTAAAATTTCATTCTGGACCCACTATCTAATCTGTTGTATATATAATGCAAACTGTATTCACAACAAGCTAAAAATTTTAAAAATCTTTCACCACAAGTTTAAAACTTTAAATCATCTCACCCAAGTTTAAAATTTTAAAATTCTCTGACCGCAAGTTTAAAATTTTAAAATCTTTCACCGCAAGTTTAAAATTTTAAAATCTTTCAACACAATTTTAAAATTTCGAAATCTTTTACCACCAATTTAAAATTATCAAATCGTCCACGAGTTTAACATTTTAAAATCTTTCACTGCAAAGTTTAAAATTTCAGTATCTTTCATCACAAGTTTAAAATTTCAGTATCTTTCATCGCAAGTTTAAAATTTGAAAATCTTTCACCGCAAATTTAAAATTATTAAATCTTTCACTGCAAGTTTAAAATTTCAGTATCTTTCATCGCAAGTTTAAATCTTCAAAATCTTTCACCGCACGTTTAAAATTTTTAAATCTTTCACCGTAAGTTTAAAATTTCAGTATCTTTCATCGCAAGTTTAAAATTTCAGTATCTTTCATCGCAAGTTTAAAATTTGAAAATCTTTCACCGCAAGTTTAAAATTTCAGTATCTTTCATCGCAAGTTTAAAATTTCAGTATCTTTCATAGCAAGTTTAAAATTTGAAAATCTTTCACCGCAAGTTAAAAATTTCAGTATCTTTCATCGCAAGTTAAAAATTTCAGTTTCTTTCATCACAAGTTTAAAATTTGAAAATCTTTTACCAAAAGTTTAACATTTTAAAATCTTTCACCGCAAGTAAAAATTTTTTCACAACTTCGCACCCGCCTTATTCTTTCCATCTTCTTTCTTTTCTCTTTTTTTTTTTTATTATAATTCAACATTATGTAGAACTCCTTTTTTCGCTCTGTTCCGCCTGCAACTTTTTAACCAAATTCGTCTCATTTTTATGGACTAATGGAATATGGACGGATCCCCGAATTGAGGGAGATTTTCTCATTTCTATGTAAAGAAGTTTGGCTCTTTTCCATTCGTTCCCCCACCCACGCATTTGCTTGCCTGCTTCGCCCCTCTCCCTCCCCCCCCCTCCCCCCGAAGTTTGCGGCGGACATCCATAATGCGATAAGCTTCTTCCGTTGATAATAGAATCAACATGAAATTTAGATAATCACAATGAATTAAATTAGAGGCAGCGAACGTAGAAACATATTTCATAAGTCCGGCCGGTCTGCCAGACTGGCGTCCATACCGAGTTCCGGGTTCTCGACAAACCCGTACCAGCTGCGGACTTTTTTGGGTTGCATAATCCCCTATATAAGAAATAAAAAAATATATATATTAAAGAATGAAAAAAAACGAAAACTGAAGTTTGATTTCTGCACCCCAGACAGTTTTTCAGTTGAACTGAAGAGGATTGTGAATTTCAGGCAGAAAGCACTAATTCACGAGTTGGAGGATTAGAAAAGAAAAAGATATCTCCAAGAAATCTATTTAGTGGACTCCTCCATTAAATGGATTTCTTGTAGATCTTTTTTTATTTTCTTTAACATAAACTGTGGTTTACAGAAAACCCCACGAAGTAAACTGGAAGTCTGTGAGCGTTGTGCTGCACTAATTGGTTGATGTTATACAAAATTCTCAGTAAGATAATGAATCAGGAGATGACACATACCTAACACCTAACCTAACCTGTAATAGCAATCGAAAAAATGAAAAAAACGAGACAACAATCCCCCCCCCCCACTCCACCCACTTGAGTTTCTATAATGTTCTGCTAATACATAGCGGGAATGGTACCCTTCCCCTGCGCACCCCCTCTCAATTTTGTTTTAAGGCCTTTAAAAGTTAATTAAGTGGATCTCAGAAGTGCACGCATTGGTATATTCGTAAGGAACATTGACGATCAAGCATCAACGTTTTAATTTTATGTGTATAGTATAAAATGTTATATACAAGCTATCATGTTCAAGTTTCGATTTTAAAGCGTAAAGTATAAACTTTTATTTTGCCCGTCGCCTAAAAGTCCAATGGTTTACATACATTGCTAAAGTATATCGTCTAATAGGGGCGTCGGACGAACGTCTAACTGGAAAATCGTCTAACGGGATACTTGTCTAATATCTGCATAAATAAAAAATCTAGAAAATCGTCTAAACGGAATATGGTAAAATTGAAAATCATCTAAACGGAATATCGTAAAATGGATAAATGTCTAACTGGATAAACGTCTAACTGCCGTTTCTGATGTTATATGTATAGCCGCAGCGAGCACGGCAGCGCGAGCGAGGCAGGGACATTAGGCGAATTTCCATTATACGAATTTCCAGTTAGACGATTTTCCATTATACAAAGTTCCAGTTAGACGATTTTCCATTATACGAATTTCCTGTAAGACGGCTTTCCGTTATACTGTTATACGGTATACGTTTTTCCAATTATGCGATTCTCCAGTTAGACGATTATCCCTCGCCCCGCCTAAGTGTCCGTCGCCTAAATGTCCGTATACCTCGGGATTTTTTTGGAGACAAAATTCAATTCTGAGTCCAAAAAATGTTACAAAAAAAAGTACAAACCTCAGCTTTTATTCAGTGATATGATGAGACGCAAAAATACTATTTTTATCCTACTTGGGGGGGGGGGTCCTGACTACACCACAGAAAATGTGGATTTTCAGTTTTTGTTTTTTTTTTTAATTCGGAAAATAGATCTGAATTTTGGATCCAGAAAATTCTTAATTTTATGTTTTTTTTTTAAACTAAGAAAAAAGTTTGAAAAAATATAGGTTGTGCGTTTTTTTTAAGCCACCCTTTATAAACACAAGCAACATTTGATGCAAGAAGTGTAATTTTCATCAAGTAATCCAGGCTTTCAGTTTTTTTTTTCGAACCCCTATTTTGTCAATTTTCTGACTATCGTCAGGAAGTTTATTAAACATCTCTAGCAAATCTTGGTCTTTTCTTTTGATTCTCTTTCTTTTTAACAGTTTAGAACACCAAACTTGTTATTTTTTAAAATCCTTAATTGGATATTTTAGCAAACTATTTTATCATTTTTCATTGCTTTCGTTGCGATAGCAGAACGAAATTTTAGTTGCCGAATTTTAAGAATTTTCCAATGCATCAAAAGTTCACTTTCGAACAATTCATCCATTTGACGAAAACCGAACCTTGACAACTTAGTTTTGTATTTTTTTGTAGTATTTTTACTTCTGTAGTACTTGTAAAAACGTACCAGAGAACATAAAGAATTAATCACACCGTGCATTAATTCAGAGGTTAAATGAAAAACTTATCCATTCAACCAGGGTTCCAACTTGTCACAAAATTCATAACATTTTTTAATTTTAACGAAATGTCATAAATATCACAAAATAATAAACATTTTTCGAAATGCTTTAAATAAATTCACATTAAACGTATTAACTACCATCATAAGTGACCCATAACGTGTTCAAGATTTCTAAAGATACCTCGTTTTTTTTTCCCCCCCCCCCCCCCCACCACCACCATCAATCTTGTAATGTTTACCGTATGTTTTGAAGACTAACTTCTTTCTTCTAAAACAAAAGTACGGGATGCAAAGAGATTGGGTTATTATCCTTAAGTGGGTAAAAAATAAAAACAAGTTGTCGATTTGTCATTAAATTGTTGTACAATTTTGATCCGTTTTGTCATAAAATTAATAAGAAAATTTTGCGTTTAGGCTGTGGGAGACCCGTGATTCCCACATCTTTGAATGTTTGTTGAACCAGCCTTTTCTTTCATTGAAAATGTGATGCATTTTTCAAACATTTGTAAACGTGTCAGTCTAGACTACGATTTATTGAATTTGGCAGTAGGATATCATCCACAGGTAGCCTGAGTAATCATAAGAAACGCTTATTTTAGACCTAAGTTGGGCGGGTGTCAAGATTATTTTTCAGGACCTTTGAGTGTGTCATAAAAAATTGCAGGTCATATTTTCAGTTTAACTAACCACTTTCCCTCCACGCCAAGTGTATTAAAAACAAAAAAAATGGGTTAAAAATTATCCTTAAGTGGGTAAGAAATGAAAACAAGTTGTCGATTTATCACAAAATAGTCATATTTTGTCATAAAATTAAAAAGACAATTTCGGATTAGGTGTGGGAGCCCTGCCATTCCCACTTTGGTGACGTAGCAAATTTTGTGTGGTGTGGTCTTAACGTTACAACCAGTGGCGTAACTAGTGGGGGGGGGGGGGGGAGGGGGAAGGGGCAAAAGGGGGATTCGCCCCCTCTGTGAGGTTTTGAAAGCTTATTCGGCAAATTGGCCAAGCTACTTTTTCCATAGCTGAAAAATTATTTACCGTAAGATGGCTGCATTTTGAGGTCAAAGACGCAACTTTCATTTTAGCTAATTTATACTTCTACTGTTTCTCCTTTAAATCACAAAGTAACCAGGTAACAAATGGAGAAATACCAAAATCAGTAAAGATAAACAGCAAGACTTACTAACTCTTTAACTCCATATTTTGCTTAAAATTCCCAACACTTCTAACAAAGTATCAGTGTTTAAAAAATAAGTATCTAGTATGAAAAACTGGAAGATTTACATTACAACATTTTTTTATGCGTATAATGCAGTCAGCAAAACTGGTTTTATAAAAATGTTTCCAACGGCACTTTACAAGGCCAGAAAATGCCTTGAATAGCAAAAATGCATCAGCTTCCTGGGCTCTTATTCGGTTTTCCTTCCACACCATTCAGCTAAATGCCTAGTGTTGCCCCTCAGTACAAAACCCTAGTTACGCCACTGGTTACAACCCGGGACAGTCATAGCCAATAGCCGTAACCACCGTCACAACATGGTCGATACCGTGTTCATCATTATTACAGACGTCATAAGCGACGCCAGGGCTGAATCGAAGATTTAGCCACTAAGTCATTTAGTATTTCCTACCACGTGACTTTAGCAGCAGCCGCCATCTTGCGTGCGTGTTCGATTCGTGTGCGATGGCATGACGTCACAATGTCATTCGGGTTATTCTTAGTTAACTTTGAATAACTTGTGAGAGAAGGAACTGTCGGGCCACGAAAACAGTGAAAAGAAACGAAAAGCTTCGTTGCAAAAACATCCTGAATTTGGTCATGTATAGGTCATGTATCCTCCTCCCCACCCACAGCCTTTGCCGACGAACCGACGAAAAGAACCGACGAAAAGAACCCCTGACTCTGTTTGACTCTGCTGTACGTTGGAGCTCCCATTCGGTAATTCCCATGGCTACCACGCGTTTAGGAGTGTTCAAAAAATCAAAATGTAAAACACAAGTTTAAACCGCCGTGATTTCCTTCAAATGAATACCCTCTCCCCCCCCCCCCCCAATCCGCCGTCACTTGCTAAAGTTAGCCACTATACCAATTCGCGTGTCTAATACAGCAATCGCAGTGTCCCTATCGTATATGCATTCAGCCATTGTTCTGGCGCATATGCTTACGTCATCCAATGCGCTTAATCTCATTGGTACCTCCCCGTCCCATCTGGCGTTCGTTCTCACACGAGGGGTAAAGCGCGTGAGTAATGGCGGCCAAACCACAACCTCGTCCGCACGCGTCACGCGGCATCACCGTTCGCCTGACCATCCATTAAGCCACCATTAACCGCTCATACGACGGCTTTAAGTAGGCTTAGCAGAGCGTGCAGAAACGGATCGCTCCCTTAATCCAAGATGGCTGCTCGCTTCAAGCGTGGCGTTGTGACGTGTTTTGACTTTTTTAAGTGGCGCTGTCACCTGGTGGTAAGCCCTTGCGTTTTTCGGTTGATTTCAGCGTTGACGTACAGGTGAC